>JBCFYV010001001.1:6383662-6398932 GCA_039000515.1 Timema cristinae | reverse complement strand
CTGGAGAGCAGCACGATTCACAAGACACTTGCAAAGTCGTGGTAGATGTTTGAGAAGTGATATATTAATTATATATATAAAATTGTGCATTATTAAAATGAGGTAAAAAGCTATGGATAAATATGCAGATTAAGGATGTTGAATTTGATACTTCTATACTTGGGTTTTAGGGAGACAAGTTCACTTTTTCAAATCGAAGCAAACTTGAATCGAATGTGTGAAATATTCTCCAATCCGAATTGGAGCTAGAATATTATTTGTTATTTATTTTATGCTTGAGAAAATATTATATTGTGACTATTTATATAACTTTATCATCAAATTATTTGTAAAATGTTTTATTGCACAATTGTTTGTGATATTTAGTTTTATTATGATAGATTAATTTACTATCACAACTTACAATTCAATTAATTCATGTTTTTTCTAAATGAATATTGGTTTGTAACGTATTTATAAGCTCAGGATTGCAAAAATTAACCACAAACTAAATATTTCAGCTGTTAATATTTTTATTGGACAAGATTCATAATTGTCGAAGGTGTAATCTTTTTCGAAGTGTACTCATAGTACATTGATACTTGTTTCGAAGCCTTAAACTATGGGTATTTTTCACTTCGAATCAAGTTTGAATCAAGTTTAAATTAAAACATTAGGTGTTTTTAGAGTTTGAGTAAAATTTTTTATTTATATATATATATATATATATATATATATATATTTGTACTAGAAATATTTCAAGTAGAATTTTTGTGATAGATCCATCCGTAGACTATAGACACAAACATGTTTTTAAGAATGACTTTTTTTTGTGAAAATATCTAGGCTCACATAGATTCTGATTATTAACTAAATAAATAATATAGTCAAATAATTTTTTAAATAAGACAAAAGGAATATTAAGCTTTTATTTGCTGTGAAATAATATCTTAAAGTTGAATCAAAGAACTTTATTTAACTCATAATTTTCGAGATAAAATAAAAAAATTCCGGGTACTAAAATTTTTTGAGTTCTGTTAATAACCTTGAGTAGAGTTTGAACAACTACTAAAGTGTGGCTCACATTTTTGGTAGGTTCTGACACAGCCCAATATTTAACAGCTAAGCAAATGTTCATTTTAATATTCATACTTTTGTTCTTTTTAAACAGTCACTAACTTTCATGTTTTCTTTAATTCAGACCTTCAGACGAGAAACCCGGGGAGCCTTTGCCACCGCGAGTCAAGGGTTCACGCCCCTTGTATGACATTCCGTGGATGTTTGAAGCGCGTGAATTTTTGAGGAAAAAATTGATTGGCAAACGCGTGAACGTGGTTGTCGATTACATACAGGCTGCCAAGGACAATTTCCCAGAAAAAACCGGCTGCACCATTACAATCGGTGGAGTGTAAGTAGTGTCCATAAATTGTGGTTCTTTTATCTAATTTTTGATTTATCATCTCTTAGGAAAACATATTGTCATCATTACCCGGCTTCCAGCATTCTTCTGGGTGCCTTGAGTATTAACAAGGCCCCTTCACTTTCCTCCGTCCTGCCACCACTTCTCTTCCACTGTTTGTTCTTCTTGTAATATCTCTTTTTAGTGAATCAATCCATCTCATTCGTGATCTTCCTCTAGGTCACCTTCCTACTTTCACTGCACTTGTCATATATCTAGTAAAATATGGAAACTATTAAACTCTGCTTTAAATTGGCACAGACTAAAATTTAATGGTGTGCGAAACTTCGAAAGGTTGAAGTCTGAGTCGAAGGTCAAATCTTCGTCGACTTCAACATCTACAATAATCTTCGCATACTAAAATTTTTTTTCGAAGGTATGATAAAACTTCGATAAATTATCAAACGTCACGATTTAACTTTATCTTACTAAATATTACATATTTCAATATTTGATCATTTTAAAACTGATACTAAACAAAATTTTATCACCGACTAGTAATAAAACTACCACAAGGTAAGCATAGATCAAAAGCAGATCATCCCAGCTCGTGTCTGGAATTATCTGTGACCAATTTACAAGTGCATTTTGTCACAGAAGATTTCATAGCTTCTTTGCATTTTCTTTATTATTCAAAATGGCTGATAGGTAAAGTGGGAAACGAAAACAGAATTTAATTTATAATTATTATCATAGAAATGCAGATAAAAATACATGCATGTGTAAAGTTTGCAAAATAATAGTATCAACTCCACAATGTAAGGAAATATTAAAACTTTATTGATAATTTATTAAGCTTATCAGTAAGCCTGTGTGCAATAATGATAAATATAGACCTTTGACTTTGACGTTTCTTCGCAAGTTTCAAGCTTCGCTTCGACTTCACTTCACATTTAAAAAGTGGCCTTCGCACACCCCTTCTGAAATTAAAGACTAATGAAAGTCTTCACAATTTAATAGGTGTGTGCCAAGTCCACTTTTCAATCCGAAGCGAACTCGAATCGAATACATTAAATATTCTCGAAGCCGAATTGAAGTTTGAATATTTTAGTCTAGTTGTTTTATGATTGAAAAAATATAATATTGTGGTTATTTATTTTATTTCATACACTAAAATTACTTGGAAAACGTTTTATTGACGAAATGTTTGTAATATTTGGTTTTATTCTGATAAATCAAGCTATTATCACAACACACGATTCAATTTCTTCATAGAATATTAATAAAACGGTTCAGATCGGCTTATAAATGAATATAAATGGAGTATTATAGCTCTCATTATTTTTATTGGTGAAGTTTTGAAGCCAGAATTTGTTTCAAAGTGAAGTCGAAGCTAATGTTTGTTTTGAAGCTTCGCACACCCGTACAATTTAATGTGTTTCTCGAATCAAAATATTCTCTTACTAACTAATCCCAATCTTAGAAAATATGACATTCATAAGATATTAGCTTCCCCACATTGGTGTATGCTTATTTCTTCAACGATTTTGGTCAGACTAATTAAGTAATTATTAGGTATGCGCAAGAGCCAATTTTTTTTCTTTTGAGATGATTTTGATGCTAGAATATGAAAAAATATTGAAACAAGAAAACTTCAATTATGTTTATTAAAAGTAATATAGTTTATAGAGTACTAAAGCTATTTTTATCATTTGAGCTGGCACTTGCTTTGGATTATCTTATAGTTCCATCAAACACTAAAGAAATAACACATACATATTTTAAATGCAATTAATAAAATGATGATCTTTGCAATTAACACAATTTAATTTTGTCATGTAACAGTTTATATATAATCAGTGTGATATTGAAAAACAATATTTATAGCCAAAACATTTCTTCTTGAATTTTCTAGATTTATTTTAAAATCAAATGTTGAAAGGAGGATAGAAAAGAAGTGTTTAGGCCTTGCCCTTCTAACCTCCTTTCAACCTCTAATCTAATATGGCTGTTTGTTGCCATTCTCCTTTTGTTTAGATTCATTTTTAACTTTAGAAACAAGATCAAGATAATTTTTCCTAGTCTCATTTGAAATATTTTTGAGTCTCGCACATCCCTTGTAATTATAACTAAATGATAACATTTTTTCATCTTATGATGTGAATTTTTTTAGAGTTAATAATTTAGATGATCCAGTGTTTGATTGTAAGTTTTGTCATATAGTTTTGGGCTAATCTATTAATAAGCATCATAATGGCTAAATATACAAATTTAGTTTATTTTTGAATACTTAAATCCCGAATATCTTAATGATTCAAGAACATATATCTAATAAGAGTAAATTTCACCTAATTGTTTTTAGCAATGTTGCCGAGGCGATGGTCAGCAAAGGTCTTGCTACAGTTGTAAGATATCGTCAAGATGATGATCAGCGTTCGTCTCACTATGACGAGCTGTTGGCGGCAGAGATGAAAGCCGCCAAGTCTGGTAGTGGAGTTCATTCTAAAAAGAACATCCCTAATCACAGGGTGGCTGATGTTTCAGGGGTGAGCATGGAATTGTGATTTTTACTAATCATAAAATTAAAGTGCTACTTAGGGTGTGCAAAGATTTGACTTAGCTTTGAAGAAGCTTGACTTAACTTTGTGAAAAAAAAAACTCTGTTTCAACAGTTACAAAGCTTTGTTGATAAAAATATTAAGAGTTAAAATATTTAATTTATGTTCATTTATTCCCATGCTGAGCAATTGATTACATTACAAATCAATATTCATATGGAAAATTGTTATATAATTTAATTGAATGCTGTGATAATATCAGATTTTTATATAATATTCCATACATTTTAACAATACAATATTTTCTAAGTGATTGAATTGCATAAAGTTAAACAAGCGCAATATAATTTTTTTTTTTCAAGTTTGTAGTAATGTAATTTACCATTTGTCTTCCCTGTAAGGTATCAAACCTACCTTCCATTATTCCCCTATGGACTATGGTATAACTGACACATAATAATTATATGGTAGGGAGAAAAGTGCTGCCTATTTTCAAAATTCATTTCTAACTTTTGAGATGATCTCGTCTGATTGAGATATTTTTGAGTCTTGCACATCTCCAATATAGGGTCATAATTTAATCTCTCAAGGTAAGACTGCTACCTTTGCCAGGTAAACAGAGTGTAGATAATGGATCAGAATGACAGTAATTGTACATAAATTGAAAATTTTAATGGTTAATATATTTATTGATGAATATTTGTAATTATCAAAACTGGAATTTTTTTCTAAAAGCTAAGTTAAAACTGATATTTTTTCCAAATACAAGTCAGAGGCTTAACATACACCAAACATGTTAAGTGAATTATTGTTATACTACAAATTACTCTAAGACACTTTTTTTAATGTAAAACCTATATTCTTCTTCTTATTATTATTATTATTATTATAATTATTATTATAATTATTATTATTATTAGCATCGCGTCTTACTACCCGTTCGGGTTATACGCACTTACGCTAACGTGTAATGGTAGGGTGATTGTGAGATGAAATGAAGGACCTACAATTTAACGTGGAATCCGAACCAGGTGGTGGCCTGGCATTCTACATAAAACCTATACATTACACTCTTTTTTCTAGGACGTACCAAAAGCTAAACAATTTCTTCCATTCTTGCAACGCGCTGCAAGGACTGAAGCGCTTGTAGAATTTGTGGCAAGTGGATCACGATTGAGGCTATACATCGCGAAAGAGACTTGTCTTGTTACCTTTCTTCTTGCAGGTTTGTGATTTTAGATTTTTTTTATTTAATTTAATTTGTGTTCATTTAGCTACATTTTACGTTTGTTTTACATTTTTACCCTTGCAACTATATAAATGTCGTGATAGTAAATCATATAAATATATATCTATTTGTAATGAATTAGTTATTTTTTGGATGTTTCCTGTTAACAGAATCTGGCTAGTTTGACATTGGATAATTCAAACCCAGCATTCTTCCTCATGAAATTCATATTTAAATCAATGGTAAAAAAACAAGATTAATTCGAATTTTAGAAGGAAATATTTGAATAATTTGGAACATATCTATTGTTAATTTTTTCGAGTTTGTAGGCCTTCTTATTTCAAACTTAAAGTCATTGTCAAAATTATCATCCGTTTCCAACATCAGACCGGGTCAGTTTAGTAAAATGCCTCCATCTTCCTCTATCCTTTCACCACTTTTCCTTCTTTAATTGCTTCCAGTCCTCTCCTCTCACTTGCACACTTTATGTTATCTACTCCTCCCATAATTTTCATCGGCATCCTTTTTCCATTCTCATTACATGCCCATACCATCTCAATCTTACTTCCTCTATTTCATATACCCCTCCCCACTCTTTCCCGGATAACTTCATTCCTAATCTTACTTCTCCTCGTGACAGTTAACATGCTCCTCAAAAACTTCATTCCTATGGCCTGCACTTTCCTAGTCTCTCTTACATTCAAACCTAACATAACAATCACTATTAAATCACAAATTTCCTATAAGTTAGATTTATTGACCTGTAGTAAAAGTTAAAGTGGCAAACTCGTCGCTTCTGTATGACAATGTAATCACTAATCACTTAACACTCTGGCTGATTTAATTCTGCAATTCTCGTATGTTAATTTTTCCGAGTTTTTACAAATTGTGTTTAAAATCTTATTGGTTTTTTCATGTATGTATATATTGTGTGTGTGTTTTATATAGCATATATAATGTGTGTGTTTATATTTGGCGTATTTTGAATTTATTGATTTATTTTGTATCAGATGCCTAGATATGCATAAAAATTGTTAATTCGAATTTGGATGGTTAGAATATTTTTAGATATCCCTTAGATTTTGAATTAAAAAAGTTCTACTGTATATAACATTTATTGATATAAAATGTCTAAAAATTACCTTGAACTTGAACTCAAAAGCATTTATTTGAGCCAAGAAAAACAAAACTAAAGTAGAACCTTGCTTACCCGAATTGAGACCATATGCCGGGATCATGATCAACCTAATGTTAACTTAGAGTTAACTTAACATAAAGGATCTCCTTGTGTTTTTAAATGGAAGCGATCATGATGCAGTAAACTTAATGTTGACTTGGAGTTAATTTAACGTAATAGATGTCCTGGAAGGTCGTTCACGTTAAGTGAACGTTAATTGAAGGGTATCACGTGATATTAGAGGTGTGTGAAGTCCACTTTATAGTTTCCAAGTGAACTTGAATTGAATATTTGATATATTCTTGAAGCTAAATCAAAATTTGAATATTTAATGTGACATTCTTGAAGCTGCATCGAAGTTTGAATATTTATTGTTAATTATTTTATACTTGAAAAAATATTATTTTGAGCTCAAATTTATAACTTTATGTACTGAAATTACATTGAGAATGTTTTATTGCACAATTATTTATAATATTTTGTTCAATGCTTACAAATAAAATTATCACAACATGCAATTCAATATTTTAACTTTAAGATTTTACTTTCTCATCTGAAGATAAAGTATTTTAATCGTGAACATTTTTGACCTCGAGAACATGGACCAACCCAAAAAAAGTGTATTTTACAATTATATCTTTTCCTCTTCACGGATCGGAAACGGTTTGATGGGTTTTGTTCGAACTTGATATCTAGATGCTATAGGGCTATACTTTGGGACCTTTTTGATTTTGACTCTAGCCCAGGGGTTACCAAACTTTTTGAGACTGCGCCGCCCTTCATAGGTCAGATTTTCTGTTCGACGCCCCTGTAGTTTATATTTGCAAGAAATTGCCCAAAATCGATTTGGTGGCATTATTTTAAAAGAAAATGGTCATTTACATTACTAGTTTTTATTATTTTAAATGTAAAAACACAAAATTAGAACAAAATTACAAACATATCAGTCCATTTTCAGATTTTAAGGGGGAGAGTTGCATACAACGTCATGCCAAGTTTTTAAGAAGCATTAGAATCCAGAACTCATATGAAGTGATTGCTTTCACAGGAAAAAAGATATGTTTTCCCTTGTAATAATTATTCATATTCTTCAAAATGTGTATGAATTAGCCTCTCTGCCCCAAACCAAGACTGCCAACATCTCAATGCGTTGCGACATATATTTTGGAACCCGTGCCATAACCCTTAAATTAGTAGTAGTTTACTGATAAGTGATTTCTTTTTAGTTACACTTTTTTCTAAAACTTAATTACACTATCCTTTATGTTTGTTAATTTTGCATTGTTCACTCTAGTGTGGGCATTTGTTAGAAAAAAATATGAGTCTCTGATTATCATTTTCTAAGGAGAAATTGGCACCTTTCATTAATGGTGCAAATGTATTTTTGGAATGTGGTTTTGTGCTAAGAGTAATTTATTATGAAAAGACGATAACTGTCACAAGGATAAATAGGACTAGGGATAAAGCTCACAATGTAATAAAATAAATTTTGAATGTGTTTTGTTTTAGGTATTAGTTGTCCTAGAGGCTCACGGCCTGGACCAAATGGGGTACACATGGAAGGGGAAGCTTTTGGTGAAGAAGCCTTGATATTCACTAAAGACAAGTGCCTCCAAAGAGAAGTAGAAATTCATGTCGAGTCCATGGATAAAGCTGGTAACTTCATTGGTTGGTTGTGGGTCGATGGAACAAATCTCTCTGTGGCATTGGTTGAAGAGGGATATGCCACAATACACTTTTCTGCAGAGAGGTCTGAATATTTCCGTTCTCTTAAGGCTGCGGAAGATTCTGCTAAGGCGAAAAAATTGAGAGTGAGTTGATGACATAAACCTCCATTTTTCAAACTAACAAATATTAATAAGTAATAAATAAATATTTCGGGCATTAATATTTATGAAAAATGCAATTACTTTTCCATTTATTAAAAATGTCACCATTATTATTTTTCTCGATTTCTATATCTATTTATCTATTTTGATTCCTCAACAGTTCAATAACAATAATATATTTGGTAGAAAGTGTAAGTAGTAACAAAAATACCAAAATAAAATTGCCATGTTTGATCTGTGCAAAAAATCCCTTTAGCACAAAGGGCATTTTTAATAAATTATAAATTGCTAACTTCATATTATATTTGGAAGAAAATATAGGAAAGGTGGATAGAATCATATAAAAGGGACATACACAATATGGCTATTACATATTACTAGAGATGAGTCGAATCCACTATTTCTCGAATCTGATTCTACATTTTATTTTCGAATCTCAAATCTGAATCCTAGCAAATTCTTAGAAATTTTAATGATTTAAAAATATATCTACATTACACAATATAGGCCTAAGCTGTAAATTAAGATTTATTTCAATCATGATTTCAATCTTAATCAACCCCAACCACCCCTCGCAAAATACTGGTTAAAATCCAGCCAAATTAAACGATCTAGACTCATATTAATGTATAAAAATCAAATCAATCAAAATTTGAGTGTCTTTAAGTTATTTTTAAACATGTTGATAGAATGAATTAAGTTTCTAAAAAAAACAACGTAAAATAAACAAACGAATTAGGCCTAGTTACCTTTTGATCAACTTTAATCATCTTGAGGTATTATAATCTGTTTTGATAAGAAAGCTAAAATAAAAATACAGATTTAAAAAATAAGAACACTAAAACAACATGCTTAACAATTAAACATTCATTGGAAATAGGGAACTCACTAATGCCTAAGTATGTATGCATATATGTATGTATTTATGATTATTATTATTATTATTTTCTTTTATATCTACTATCTAGCTTCATGTAGAAAACAAGAAATATATTTGATTCTGGCAATATATCGATTTCTGAGAATACAACAGGTTCCTAACGCTCTGGAAGTCAGGGAAAGTCAGGGAAAAAAATAATAGTCAGGGAAAGTCAGGGAAGCTTTAAAAAGGTCAGGGAAAGTCAGGGAAATGACAATTCATGTCTTCATGTCACACTTAGAAAAAACAAAGAAAATATTTTTTCTATTTACTGCGTCATAAGCCACTGCCCCAATGAAGAAAGCTGAGGGGCACTTACCATGCTCAAACTTGCCCTAACACAAGTTTTGGTAGCATTTTATTTCAGAATGTGAACGCAGAGGTCTCCTAGCCTGCACATGACAATTCTTTTAACTTTAGTGATCACTTGTTTTTGTTCTTGTTCAAGGTTTGTCATCGTTATAGTTTGATACAGTGCACCAGGACTGATTAGACTACACCAGCAATGTCTAACAAAAAAACCGTTTTTAACCAGCTCTGGCTAAGCCCAGACCATTTTCCTGAATTCTCATACTGGATAAGTGGTGTTGAAAGTAATAAGCTGCAGGCATTTTGTAAAGTGTGCAAAAAAATTATAAACTTAAGTAATATGGGAAAGCAAGCATTAGCTTCCCATGCAAAAGGACCAACTCATATCAAAACTCTTGAAACTTTGACAAATCAACGCTCTCTGTTGACTTTTTTTTTCAAAAAAGTCAAGTGATTCAGGTTCATCGAGCTCCCCAGTTTCAAGAGAATCTCTGGCACACAAAGACATTCTACCTAGTGATGATTCTGCTGGTTGCTCGAAGAGTTTTTCTGTTTCATCGAAAATCGTAACGTCGCAGAAGGAAGCTGTTGCTAAAAGTGAAATTAGTGTAGTGCCTCAAAGAAACCATAACACTTTTGCTATAAAAGATGATATAACTAAGGCGGAAGTCATTTGGGCTATGCAAGTTGTTGACAAAAAAATGTCTTTCAATTCGTGCAATAATTTAAGTACAATTTTTCAATTGATGTTTCCCGAGTGTTCCATTGCCAATGCCTTTACCCTTGGTGGAGACAAGGCTGCATACTTCATTGTGCATGGCTTGGCTCCATTCTTTCATAATAATTTACTGGACCGCCTAAAATCATGTAACAACTTTGTAATTTGTTTTGATGAGGCATTGAATAAAGTTATTCAAAGAGGACAGATGGACATTGTAATTAGATTCTGGGACAAGGAAAATCATAAAGTCATCAGTCGTTACTTAAACAGTGTGTTTTTCGATAGGAGCACTGCTGAAGAATTACTGAAGCATTTTCTGGATGGTATTTCTCCTCTTCCACTCTCTAAGTTGATACAAGTGTCAATGGATGGCCCAAATGTCAATTTAAAGTTTTAACACTTCTTCAGGAACACCTCAAATCTGTAACAGACAATGAAGTATGTAGTTTGCTAAATCTGGGAACATGTGGGCTTCATGTTGTTCATGGTTCCTTGAGAACAGGAGTAGAGTCTGTTGATTGGGATATAAGTAGCTTATTACGTCACATGTACTACCTGTTCACTGACTCTCCAGCTCGTCGAGCATGTGTTCACCCAGTTGACAGGGTGTACAACTTTTCCATTGAAGTTCTGTGGTGTGCGTTGGTTAGAGAATGCGAAGTGCTTTCAAAGGGCATTACAAATTTGGGACCATGTTATTAAGTTTCTCAAAGAAGCAAAACTTCCTAAAACAAAACCTGTAGAGACACTGAAAAGAGCAGCCTGTGATCCATTCCTAAAGTGTAAACTAGCGTTCTGCAAGACAATTGCAGATGAATGTCAGCCTTTCCTGCAACGGTTCCAGACATCAAAACCAATGACTCCATATCTTTTTGAAGCTGTAGAGAAACTTCTAAGATACCTTATGAATCGTTGTGTGAAACCTGATCTTATGAAGTGCACGGGTCCAAAGTTACTGTCTATTGACACAAAAAAATCAGAAAATTTGATCCTTAGCAAAAATATTGATATAGGATTTGCAACAAAACGTTTGTTAGGAGAAACTGCGATCACAGTAACAGAAAGACAAAAATTAGAATTTATACATGAGTGCCGCAGTATGTTAACCACCATGATTGCAAAACTACAAGAAAAAAGTCCCTTAAAACAGAAAGCTGTGAGAGGTTTGTCTTCATTGGATCCTTGTGTTATTCAACATTCACCTCAACTGGCCCAGAAGAGATTTTCTTTTCTTTTGGAGGAACTCAACCATGCCAACATCATAAATGATGTTCTGGCTGAAAATGCCAAGAAAGAATACTTGCATTTTTGCAACCTCAAAAAATCTGAGCTTCAAGAAATATTTCGTCCTTGTGATCAGTTTAGTGATGAAGTAGGACTTGACACTATTTATGGTAGCTTTCTAATAGGAGAAGCAAACTACAAACATCTTTGGGAAGTAATAAAGATTTGCCTTGTCTTGTCGCATGGGAATGCAACTGTTGAAGGTGGTTTTTCAGTCAATAAATCTTTACTGGTTGAAAACATGCATGAAAAGACAGTCATTGCACAGCGTCACATTCATGATGAGATACAAGAAGCAGGAGGGATTAAAAATATACACATTAGCAAAAAGATGTTGGATTACGTGAGAGGTGCTCGGAAACGCTATCATGAATACTTAGAGATGAAGAAGCAAGAAAAAAGTGAAAAAGACAAGAAGAAGGCAGAAAAGAGGAAATTAGATATACAAGTTAAAGATTTAGAAGGAGAAAGAAAAAAAATTAATGATGGCAACTGAAGAGAAACGAGAAGCAATAGACGTGGAGTTGCAAGAACTGAAGAAGAAGCAAGCTTCACTTTATTAAATATAACATAGTTTCTTATTGTATGACTATAGTGATAATTTTAATAAAAATAAAATTGACTTGAGACATGAATAATATGAAAGCAGACAGAGTTCCTGTTGTAAGCTATTCAGTTCAGGAAATGTACAGTTTAGGTAAAATAAAACTGTAATGATACCAAACTCTTTAGTATGTTCTTAGTGGCCTGTTATTTAATACGTATTTCTGCACATGATACCAAAGGGAATCAAGTTTGTTACAAATTTTTGATAGGGATTATTTTTCCATCATTTTCCCTCAACTGATTGGCAAGATGTCTGCTTTCTTATTCTTCCATGAGAGGTGAGGCAAGGTCGGCTGTAAGGGGGGAGGAGGCCGAAATAAATTTATTTAAATTAATATTTTCACGTGTATAGTACCGTAAAGTTATAATGGAAATTTTATGAGAAATTGGTCAGGGAAAGTCAGGGAAAAGTCAGGGAGAATATTTTTACAAATACTGTAGGAACCCTGTACAATCTATTTAAAACACAAACATATATTCGACTCTTGCAATATGTCCATTCTTATTAGGCAAGACTGCGTTTGAATATTTTTACAATTACTTCAATAACATATTTGAAAAAGAAAATCTTAGTTAAAATCAATTTAAAAACAAATTATGAATTAGCAAGTCGTTATTTGATTCTTAAAACTTGATAGATAGCACTTACTAAGTGATCAGATTACCTGAATCAATTTTAAACAAATAATCAATATACAATACGCTGGCCGGGTACGCGTAAATAAACAGTTTTATTGGTGTATAATTGTTGACAGTATTTATTTTTCATGAAAACCAAACTATCTTAAGGATTGTATGAAATAAATTGGGGTTCTTTGCATAGTTGTAGATATTTAAAACCATTTAGGTGGTAAGAATTTAGTCATGTTTATTTAATCATCACTCTGGTCGCTGGTGAGTAAACATAATATATGTCATGGCGGCTGACTTTGTATTGTGTGTAATGTGTTTTTATTTCTCTTAAAAAAAATCTGTAATTTGTTTTTATTAATTTCAAGTTTATTTGTAATTCTAATTTTGATTTTCAGTTTTTGAAGAGCTTTATTGTGTTCATTAAAAGATTTACAAGATTGTTCGTGAGGTGAAAGTTTCAAAAGTAAGCATGTACTGAAACGGTTGAGTCCAAGTTACCCATAGGGGAGGAAAGGTTATATTTTCTACATAAACATTTAATATCTAATAAAAAAATATTTTATTCATGTTTATCTCTTTTGTCCGAACAAAATAATGGATACGGATTAAGTTGTGCTTTTAAAGTAGGCCTAACTTAATAATTTTTTAATTCAAAAATCAAAATAGTATGCTTTGCTTATGAGGTGAAAGATTTGACCATCGAATCCAATAAAACACCGAATCCTCGAATCTCAAATACTTCTCAGGATTCGATGGATTCCAAGATTCGAGTGGCCCATCTCTACATATTACATTTTACATATTGTACATTATCCAAATATAATACAATTACCTCATAAAGCGAAAATAAGTTTTCCTTATACAGATATATTATAGTTTGCTAACTTTAAAATTAAACTGACAAAAGAAATAGTAGTGGACACAATAAATGAGCCTATGTTTAATATTTTTTTTACAATTGTTTCAATTCCATCCCGTTTTACTGGGATATAATAGCTAATAATCAAGGCATTAAAACATGTTATTATGTTCAATTCTTGATTCTTTCACTATCACCAAGAAATTATGGTATTGATTTTGACATCCTGTGAGAGAATGGCATTTAATATTGTGTGTATAGGAGGGGTGTAAGGATAGGAGCATTTTTGAAGGGTCAACTACAAGGTCAACGACTTGTGAGAAAACAGACATCTGAACAATGATCAAAATATATTTTTAATTTAAATTTATTTCCTAAGTGTCATTTTTATGATTTCCTGATCCTGATATTTTGACTCATTTCTTGTTACATGGTAAAAATGTCATTCCCTTCCATCCATAGTTAACTGTTTGGAAAAATTTCAACCCTCACACCATTGTGGGTGGTTTGGAATTAAAAAGGTTTACCTTATTGGCCTGAATATAGTACGGCCTCACACCTATACGACCCTAATTTTTAAAAAGTTTTCTACATGAAAATAAGAGGTCTCAAATATACCACAAGGTAAAAACTTAACAGATTTGGCACAGTTTTATTAAATCCTCTGAATGATTTTCATGATGGGCAGTTACTTTTAAGCTTTTCTTAATATTTTCCTTCAAAGTTTATATTATCCTCAGAAACACCAGACTTGTTAGCAGCATTCAAGTTATTTGTTGCATCTTGTGTAGTGCTCTTAATTTAAAATAAATAGATTAGCTTCTTCTCATTCCTTAGTTTATTTGAGATGCTAAGAGAACCTTCTTTTCAACAAAATCACTCAATTCGGATCTACCATGGGCACTTTATAATATCAGTAACACAGCACAGATTCTGCCACCATCCAACACTGACCTACTGAATTACCAGTTCAGTAATACTGCAGGGTGGAATTTTCTCTTTATGTTTTACATTTGAGTTTTATTATCACTAGGAATCTGCCGGGCTTTTGGTAAAAAATGGTAGGTTGCACATATAATACAAGTACAGTTTTTGGAAGGACACTTTCAGGAGAAAAAACATTGCACTTTACTTGGGCCAATATGATATTCCTGTGTTTTTCCAGAGGTGGAAGGATTATGTGGAAGAAGATGAGGAAGAAGAGAAGAAACAAGAAGAAGATCGTGTGTTGGAAAGAAATATTGACTATCAGGATGTCGTCATCACTGAAGCGACACAAGAACTTCATTTCTATGCACAGTCGGTCAAAGAAGGTCCTAAATTGGAAACACTCATGGCAAAAATTGAACAAGAATTCTCCGCAAACCCTCCTTTGGCGGGGCTTACAACCCTAAGTAAGTTTGGGGCTTCAGATTCAGAAACCCTATATAGGGGGTGTTGCAAAGCTTCAAAACTTTGACTTAACTTCACACAAATATCAACATCATTTTCGCTTCGAAAAAAATTCCAGCTTTGTCAATTATGTTGCTTCATCAATAAATATAATGACAGCTAAAATACTTAATTTCTCGTCATTTATTGCCATTCTGAGCTCTTGTATACATTGCAAATCAATATTCATATGGAAAAAATAAGAAATAATTGACAACAATGTTGTGATGATTATTTATCAAATTAAAATTAAATATTACAAACATTTGTGCAATAAGACATTTATACAAATTATTTTAATGCAAAATGTTATATAAAAAACTAAAATATAATAATTT
>JBCFYV010001001.1:6373052-6383562 GCA_039000515.1 Timema cristinae | reverse complement strand
TTGATAAATCGATTTATTGGTGTGTCACATCTTACAAGTGTGAAATTCTGCATCGCCTTGATTGACTTTCCTGAGATGAATATATCTTGTCTTAACACCATTTGTTTTCAGCATGTCATGTTACTGTAAAAGTAACAAGTGTATTGTTAAAGTGTTGCAAAATATTCTTTCGTTTGATAATTGTACAAAAGGGTGTCTGCTGGGATATACAAAAGCTGTTGTGGCATTTGTAAATGTTTTCCACACTTTCCATGCATTTTTCTTCCCTTTTCCGGCAAATTGTGATATGGTGTCTGATCCTGTAAGTGCATGGAAGAAAAGGTAAACTAACTCCTTGCCTTCTCTTATCCCATTGAAAGACATATCGGATTGATATGAGAGTACCTAAAGCTTTTCCCTTTCCAAATGCAAGCCACAAATCAAGACCAGCAGGGCTATTATGACCATTCGACGCAAAGTTAGTTGCTACCGCTAGTTAGCTTCACTTTCGAAGAAAAGATAGCGTCTGGGTTATTATGACCACCACACTTTATATCGTCCGCTAGTTTTAGCTTCGACTTTGCGTCTAGCGTTAATGCACAGAATAAAATCAGTTTGTGTCAACAGTTGGCAACACTTTTCCAAAGAATATTACCTTTTAAGAAGTTAGAGGCTATAAATTAGGTACATTTATTTCAAGAATGCTGGTGTTCATGACTGAACATTATTCATTTATTTTTATTTTCCCAAACAGCTGATCACAAGTCACATTATTTGCAAGAACGATTTAACCTAGCTTAATTTAATAAATCACTTGCATAATTTTGTTTGCTTACGATTTGAAATGAAAAAATACTAGGCCTACATTATTCAATACACATAACATATTGTAGTCAAAAAATCATATGAGCTATGCATTAAAATAGTAATGTCACACGGGGAAATGAATAAGTTAGTATGAGAAGTTGGCTAATAAAGAAACAATGTTTTTGTAAGATTTATGCTTTACGACCCAATGCTTTATTCTTCATATATTAATGTTGATACTGGAACAAGTGTATTTTAATATATTAATTAAAAATAATTTCAACCGTTTATAATGTAGACTTCTCCTTATATTTAGGCCTATTTTAATTTATAACTAAAAAATATATGCCTTATAAAACTTTGTTTCAAAAACAACATTTATCAAACAGTAGATTAATATTTTGTATTTTGGGTTTCATAGTAGGCCTATTTTAAAACCGTCCTCGATTTTGTCAAGCCAAAAATTGAACGTTCAAAGATATAGGCCTACAGTAAGGTGTTTTAAATTTTATATTGTTTGATTGAGTTGAGGTTAGATAAAGAAAACTTCCTATCTATACAGTACTCCACCTGAACATATATAGGCCGACTTTGTGCTAATTTTATTCATTTACAGTGTTGAAAAGGTTCTCACGTTTGAGATTGAATCAAATATGCGGTGTTAAGATCTTAGAAAATAAAACTAATTACTTAAAGTTGATGAAAGCGTTAGATTTCCCGAAAATTGTATTCACACTGATATTTTCGATAACTTCAGTCAGTCGTCCTACTAAGTTAACAAATAAAGTGAACGAGAGGGTTGTTTGGATGGCTAAAAATAATAAAATGCATCTTTTACTTAAGGGAATTATTGAGACTTTAGTTAAGTGATTAAGAATATAAGGATATTATATTTCTTTATAATGAGTTGTTTGCAATTTATTCACTTTATTATACATATACCCTTTTACAACTATGTAGCTGGTTGTGAAGCCAATGTAAAAACACAACATCGCTGTTTGAGAGTACATGGACCACAGTCGCACCATTAAATATATAAAAGCAATGAATTGTTAGTTGGGATTGTTTTGTGTTCAGGGAGGGATGGAGGCCAATCATGATTTCCATGGGGAAAAAATTCACTCATATCACCTTGACGTGGCTTAAAAGCTACATAAAACTGGCTGAAGAGTATAGTATCACATTTTAAATCACTGAACTTTTGTTGTCGTTTATATTTCTTTTTGAGTGGAGGTTTCTGGAACATAGGCAAGTTATTCTTCTTAATAGGATCAAATATTGATTTACTTCCAAGCATCAGAACTTGAGACACAAAGTTGTCATACTGTTCCTTTCCTTGTTCCTCCATCTCACTCGCAGCTGCTGTAATAGCAGGATCCACATAGTTTTAATCCAAAAGATGGACTAGGTCACGTTCTATAAATGGACTTTCATACAAAGAGATAGTTTGCATTAGCTTTGAAAAATGTCCTTATTTATAAATGCCCTCTTCATCATAGTGTGTCTTACGGTTGTGACAAATAGAATTGCATCTGAATTCTTAAGTAATTCCGGCAAATTCGGGACCTGAAACCATCCACCATTTAAGAGCTGATGGGTTCTCGGTAAGGCCCACAACACCACCAGCCACCTTCACTATTTAGTTATTGTTCTCGTGAGCCTGATCTATTGGAATAACAGAAAACTTTGTTGTTTCGGGGAATGCCCAGTTTTTCATAAAGTCTATCTTCACTCCCGTTGGGATATCTCTGATATGCATTGAAAGCCAGTGAGCGTAGTTTGGGTGGTCTAATGCAAAGAACCATGGAGTGAGTGCTTCCAAGACGTGTATGTAAAGATGTAAGTTTCATTGTCTGAACCAACAGAGACCAATATAAGCTGGATCAGTCTTAAAATCATATCCCAGTATCTGAACATTTCAATCTCTTCTGTCAGCTAAATCTTTTAAAGTCAAATTCAGGACCACAGCCTTTCAAAAATGCTTCCTTTTGTAATTTTTCTAAAGCTTCACAAGTAATATTATCATTAATTTATGTCCCATATTTTATATTATCATTAATTTATGTCTCACATTATACAGATCAGGTTTTTAATGAAACCATGAAATCATATAGTTTTATTGCATTTTAAAAAAATGTCAAAAATCTGTTCTTCTATAAAAAGTCAGAGTAGTGTAGTGTTGAGACCTCAAAATGGTGGACAGAAAAATCGGGCACCTACCCATAAAAACCTTTATAACAGGTGAATAGAATCAGTGTACCAAGTTTTGTGCTTTAACCCAGTCTGTCACGATCTTTGTAAATTTAGACACTATGTCCTTGTTTAGTCTCTAGACTGGCAAGTACCTGCATAACAGGACTAATAAAATAAACGATGAGGTGCAACATGACTAGAAATCTCACACAATATTATTTATAAATACATCTTCCCCATTGATCGAGCAGGTTTTGACAAATTGCAGAAAAAGGAAGTGTAACAAAAAATACCATACATTATTGTATTCATTTAACCATAACCTAGGTTAGGATCGTTAAAATAAAATGTTACTTCTTTTCCTGTGAAAATCGTTTCAAACCTTAATTTTTTTCATTTTGTAACACTTTTTTTTTAAATTCACTTAGTGTTACATGAATGTTATAAATGTTGACATATGTTGAACCTGTGGCACTGTGAACTGTGAAGTATAAGTGTGTTGAACTATGAACAACTTAAACACATTATGGCACTTTGATTTCAAAAGAAAAATAGTTTTTGTTAAATTTTACCAACAATCTGGGAATATCTTTATGTGTGTTGAAATAAGACTAAACTAATCCAAGAAACCAATTTTTTGAGGTAAGTTTTTTTTTCCCCCCTCAACCTCATCTTATTATTGGGTTATGCACATATTTAAAAGGTAATGGATTAGGAATGAGGAAGGTAGAATTTCAGAGGAACATTTGTGGGAAACCATTGGGGGAGGGGGGAATCGCTACACCCTACTGGAATTTGAACTCCTAACTTCCTGGCACCAGCAAACCTGTCCAACACACGTGACATGTTAGACCAAACAACCATCCATGCAAGAAGTTAAATTACTACCTTTGCCATTTAGACAGCATTATTAATTTAATGAAAATAGATAATAAGTACCTATCTTTGTGTAGAAGAATAGTGTTGACTTCCTTCCCAATGACATTGTGAAGTGCAGTAATTTCCTTGTTGGTTTCAGCACAGAATTCTAAGAGTGAGTAAGAGCCTACAAGTTTTGTGAGAAAGGTATATTTCATATATTTTAGGCATCTTTTACATAACACAATCTACATGGGACCAACAGCTTTACTTCTCCTTCAAAGAAAGATGTGCTAGGGATTTTCATCGCTCAGTAAGAAACCAGGACCTCCCGAGGTCTTCTCACATCTATCACATTATTTAATAATTTTTGTATATAAATTCATTTTCCATTCTTAAATCATGGAAATCTAGGAAACTAAAGCATGAGCTCTTCGATAAAAAATGATATCTAAAAAAATGTGATATTTACATTACACTAATGGGGTAGAATTTAGAGGAAATATACTCGCATTAGTGTGGAGGAAGAGTAAGAAACCACAAATAAAAAGTACCCTTGATGGGAATTCAAACAGCTGTCTAGTCATCAACCACCCAGAAAATACAAGCTTGCCATTTAGCACACACGTCTACTGATGCAAGTTTCAGTTTTCTTAAAGGAAACAAAACTGTACCTTCTGCGATCTTTTCTCATGGTTGTGAATTAATACACTGATTAATATACTATCATTAATGGACAATATTTTAATTGTAAGTTGTAAATGATAAAAAAAAAAACTTTCCTTCAACAGTTTTATTTGTAATCTGTTATAACAGCTCCCACATCCACAAAAAAAATAATCTATTTTAACTTCTTTATCCAACTGAATATGTAAATCTTAAAGAAAACTTTAATTATTTTGAAAAGTAAAAAGTATAAACATAAGTTAATACAACAATACAAAAATTCACAGTTATCAGTCATAGTCATAAGACGTTAATATCCCTGATGATCACTATCTAGATATCTTCCAAGATAGTCATATAATGGTGTACATTTGTAAATTACAAGTTGCTGGTTTTGTTGATTCATTGCTTCATACAGCTGGAAGAGATCGAGTTACATAAAATTATATATATATATATTTATCATTCCCACCAGAGAACTTTGTAACCAATGATAGTCCTTTTTATAGTGAAGTCAAGTGGAAATGGTGAAATGTTTATACTATAAACTAAATGAGCAATGACTAAAATATTTGCAGAATAAAAATACAAAGTTCAAGGGCAGATCTTACTAAGCATGGCATGCCATACCATACGTTCACACACAGTTGATTAGTTATACAATTATACGATAATAAATATCTTGCCTGCTAGTTATATTTTATAATCACTGGGAAATCAACATAGTCCAAAAAACCATTAATTTTTCCATGGCTACTTTTACAAAGTTAAATGAAATATCCATTAATTTTTTATCAAATTTACAATTCTTCATAATAATAATATTAATTTTATTGATTAGGCACATCAATATATTTTTGTATATTTTTTTATATATTCTAAACCCTACAATACAATAAAATGTATTGGTAATGTATCACATTTAATAATAATAATAAAAAAACAGAAACCCTAATAAACAATTAGCTCCCATTACATCAACACAATGTTCAAGAGTGCCAATTATATTATTTACAAATGAGTGAAAAATAAAAGCTCTGAAATACACAACCTATGATGTCTGTACAGTAATTAAGCCAAGAGGGACCTAAATTGCATATTTAAATTCCAACCATTTACAATTTGAAAAGTTTGGCGTAGCATCACAAAAATAAATAATATTTTGTCAAATTTACAGTATTGGAACTTACTAATTATTTTAAGAGATAGCAGTGACATTTAAAAATGTCTATTTATCAAGGCAGGATGGACAAGTTGATGAATAAAACATTCAAATTATTATTTTAGAGTATATCTTAATGTTTGTGTGCATGGTGTCTACTCAACTTGACCAATGAAATCCCCGCCCTTTTTCCTCATTTCCCCTCATCATTTCCTAAAATTCCTGACTAAAAAAAGTATATCCCATTCTTCTAACTCACCCCCCCCCCCCCCCGTTTTTCTATTAATCTTTTTTATAAGTAATAATAAGTTGTAAAATTTGAATGATTTTTTAAAATTTGTATTCAAATTGTTTACTAGGAATAAAAAATATATTACATAGCTACAAACAAAAAAATGACATAATTTACTGATTTAATGATTATTATATATCATTTTCCCAGATTTTTATTGTGATTTACCTAATTCCCGACTTATTCCCGTTTTTTCCCGATCACTTCAAATTCCCGGCTAATTCCCATTTTCCCGGATGGTAGACACCCTGTGTGTGGTGTATTTAGACAAAATGTCATGAATATGCCAGCAAAATGAATACTGCAACGCTCACACCAATACAGCAAGTAGCCAACTGTGTGTGAAGGAATAGATAATAAAAACAAATTTAAAACTGAATATCACATTATTACATGTATTAATGACTCTGAAAAGCTGCAATCTTATATACTACTTGGTTCGGATGTTCTCAAACTACTTAAATTAATCTGTAATATTATCCTTCATTTAATGTTGATAGTTTTAAACAAATTCTTAACCACTACATGTGTAACACTTATTTATTTTGTTTCCAATTAGATGAACTTAGAAATCCACTCTGGACTAATTACAATTTTAATACAAGAATATAATCAAATGTTGGCTTATCATATGACAACAGATATACAGTTCATTTGTGGATTTGTTTAGAACAGTTTTCATTTCACAAAAAGAAAAAAATGTTTATTAAGTATCGCAATAACATCATTTATTTTATTGAAAGGTTTCATGTCAACTATGACCCATTTTATTTTAGTGATTGCACCCTACTTAAGTTTTCCCATATGATCACATAAATTCAGTTGCCTCAACCCAAGCTGTGTACCGGTTTATGCGCCTATTCTCTTGAAAACAGATGGCAATGCTTTAACTGTTTAAACGCCAAGGCCAAATTCCTTGGCATCATCTTCTGTGATGTCGCCATACTCCCAGATGTTCAAGTGATTCTTCTTGGCAAGTTCTTGGGCTGCTTTATACTCTGACACCTGCAAGTTCATTATCGTGCTCACTTTTGATATCAAGGATTATAGGTATTAAATAAAGTGCTTTAAGCAAAATATAATATGTAATAAAATAAATATGATAGAATTTTGAAGAAAATGAAATACAAACAAAAGTGAAAACACTAACACATATTTACAATCACTACAATTTCTGAAACTTTCATAAAATCTTCCTCAGGAAGTAGAAAATAAAGATAATTTTCTGTTTAGTCTTACTACTACTATACTCCATTCACGATAGGAATTACTCTCTGAAAGATCTTTTTTCCTACCAATATCCTACGATATAATAGATTTCTGTTAGAGAAAAAGGCCTTTCAGAAAACAGTTCCTACGCTGAACAGATTAACTAAATAACTAACTAACCACCACCACCACCACCACCACCACTACTACTGAAGAAGGTGGCAAAACAAGTAGTGAGTGATTAAAGCTAACTTTCTGTTTAGTATTATTACTACTTAATGAAGAAGATGCAATGAAAGAAAGTAGTGACTAAAGCTAACTTACTATTTGGTCTTATAACTACTACTTCCTGAGGAAGATGGCAAAACAAGAAATAGAGACTAAAGCTAATTTCATGTTTGGTCTGACTACTATTACTTCCTGTCCGACAACATAGCTTGGTCGGTAGCGTGTCTGCCCACTGGGCTAAAGATGCTAGGTTCGATACCCAGCATGGCCAAAAAAAAATATATTATTGGTGAAATGTGGGTTTACCCTTTCACAGTGATGAAATAATGGCCAGGGACTGGATTTTGTGACTGGCATAAACTTAAGTTATATTATAGGACACATGAAGCTATGACAGGCCTAGCAAGCCGGTAGTAGAAAATATATAACTTGAAAAGAAAAAACTGTCCCAGTCCAAAGGCTGGATACAGTAATATGTAAATTAAATTAAGGGGGGTAAAAAAGAAGAGAATAGTTTATGCCAAAAAATAAATATGGTATAAGTATCACTTACAAGTTTTAGTAGCCTTTTTTCTCTTCGATTTTCTACCAGAAGGAGTCCTTCAGAAATGAGCGCTTTGGCAACATCCTCTTTGTTGTCCAACAAGGTAACATAGCTTAAGTTACCTATTCTGTACTCCACATTGAGCTGGAGGGAGTGGTTCAAAGTGTCCTGGGTGAATGCTCGTACAGCTTCATCTTTATATTCAGGCTGGAATAAACAAGTTTTATGTTAAGTAAACTAGTTTCACTGGGATACTTTCTAGCAAGAAACCCCCAACATAAAAATGATTTATTTATTAAATTTAATAGGATATCAAATGAGGTATGTAGGAAAAGACTTGCATGAGAGAGACCAAAAAAAGAGAAAGGAGCAGATAACATCAAGTATGCCGACAAGAGGAAAAGAAAGGACGAAAGGGAGATGAATGAAAATGACCCGGCCAAAGTGTGGGTATTTGAATAAAACAACATTATCCAGAAATGGGTAGTTTTATAGTGCCACCATTATACAATTTTATGCTTATCACTTTAGTATTAGTAAATAGTAAGTGTACTCAACATGACCTGTTTGTTCTGAACTAGACATAATATGTAATCAAATAAGCATGAAAGAATTGTAGAACAATTATGTACCACTATGAGTAAAGACATTAAAACATATTTACAAATACTTCAATATTTCAAAGCTTTTATAACAACTTCCTCAAAATTGACACATTGAAGTGTTTGTAAATAAGCGTTAGTGTTAGAAAATAAGATGTTTAGGAAGATGATTGGTCCAAAAAGAGATGAGGATAGTGGGGAGTGGAGGAGGTCACAAGATATTTCAAGTCTCGTAGATTATGGTGTGCAGAACATGCAGCGTAAATGGAAGACTCTAGAACTGTGTACAGGGTGCCTACTGATTGGCAAACCCGATGAGAAGAGATCAATGGAAAGATATAGACACAGATTAGAGGATAAAATTTTAATGGACCTGGAAGAGTTAGGGTGGAGTGGATAGAACCAGCTCAAGATAGCGATAGGTGGCGTACTTTAGTAAATGCAGCAATGCACTTTAAAGTTCCTAATGCCATAAAGTGTTGGTGTTTTTACTTTTTTTTTTTGCTTCAATTTTTTAAATTCCATCATATTTACTTAAACACACATTAGATTAAACATTGAAAGGAAGATAGAAGGGCAAGGCCAGAAAACTGTAGGCCTCAAATTTCACAATGAAACACATTATTATGAAATTTTTGGGGTACATGTCAGCGTCGGTACTTAGCACCAACAAGTTTACCGGAATGAGCATTTAAATATTTTTAGTTGTCAGCGTCGATATATGTTCAAGAGAAATGGAAGAAAATGAAAGTTTTGTGTTATCCAAACATCTTATGTATGTGTACTGTATAATATACAGTTCACGATAGGTTTTTACCTGGATGACAGTTCGAAAATCATATGTTTAGGTTTTGGGTTGCCAACACTTGTAAAAGATCACAGTTTTGTTATAACTGTAAAGATCTTTAATTACCTGTTATATATTACATTAAAAATAATGTAAACTTAATTTGACTCATACTATTTCATTTTTTTAAATAATTTCTTTTTATCCAACTCGAAAAAATATTTTAAATATAATTAAAAGTACTTTTTCGTTTTGGAACATTACTGATTTTGTGTAATGTAGTGCACACATCAATATCTTTTAATAGAGGCATCGTATTTACTTGGAAAAGAGAAAATTGTTGTCATTTTTTTACATTCAATAAATGATTTTATGATTATTTTATCGTATTTTGAAATATTTAACTGAATAAAATATTTTCATCAACTGCGTGTCTGCATCATTGTAAAAAAACTTGTTTACCGTTATGTTCAATCATATGGTTTAGATTCGTTAGTCACCATTTTAAAGATATGTTCGTTAGAAGTTTTTGTGAAAGTGGTGTTAATATATTTTTTTAAGGGGAATAAAACTATAAATAAACTTTGTGTCTGACCTCAAATAAATATATAAATAATATTGGGCTAAATTACTGTGGTTAACTATCACAATATATTACCATCTGTTTTCATTACAGTCATCCAAAGTGATAGATGTCAGCTGTTGGCGTAGTGATATATTAGGGATTACTTCGAGTAACATTTTGAGCTGTCACCAGGTAAATTTAGCTCATGAATGACTTATATATATATGAAGGGTACAAAGCAAGAAAGATTAATGTCCAAAATATGTTAGAGAAAACTTAATTTTAAACTTTAAAATGTTGTCTCATTATTAATATAGCTTTGACATTTCCAATTTTTAGGCATATTATAAAATAGCTATATCTTAATATCCATTCGTCCAGCTCCAATAGTCATTGTAGGTTTCACGGTGATAAACCAAATGAGGATGCTCCTTCACCACTTTCATTTATTTTATTGGTCTGGTTTGAAAAGAGCATTTTGGTTTAAAACAAAATCTCTTGAAATGATCACTTACGTCATTTCCTGAAATCCACCTGCTCGCATTATTTGACCAAAAAGGGATTTGGTCTTTGACTTGCAACATGGATGTAGTCATTCACTGGGCACTTCAATTCCGT
>JBCFYV010001001.1:6328369-6367796 GCA_039000515.1 Timema cristinae | reverse complement strand
GGGAATTTGTTTTAGAGCTCTATTGCTTATGGGTTGATCCAACACAACTATAGGAAAAACTTAAAAACCATACCCCAGAACATTAATTTAACAGTTAAATGATTGAATGCAATTTAGTAAAAAATGTTAAAATTTAGTTATTTGTATTTTCTATTATTTGTTCCTCCTAGGTTAATTCTTTTTTCCTAGATTCAAATTTGAGATTTGGGATTCAAAGATAAAATGAAGATTCGTAAATTCATAAAATAGTGAATTTGATCCATAACACAACAACACAACAAAACACAAAATTATGTAATTTTTGGGGTAAATGAAGTCACCTTCTGTCCAGTTTGTGTTACTCTCTTTTACCGAAGGAGGAGAATGGTGTTCCCTGAAATTTTTATAATTATGTATTTTGTTTTTAATTGTGAACTTTGAAGCCTACAATTGTCTGGTGTGTAGGCCCTGCCCTTCTAGCCTTCTAGCAATGTTTAATTTAAAACAACCGTTTGCGACTTTTTTTGTAAGTTGTTTTATGCTTGGAAAATTATTATATTTTAGTTTTTTATATAACATTTTGCATTAAAATAATTTGTATAAATGTCTTATTGCACAAATGTTTGTAATATTTAATTTTAATTTGATAAATAATCATCACAACATTGTTGTCAATTATTTTCTTATTTTTTCCATATGAATATTGATTTGCAATGTATACAAGAGCTCAGAATGGCAATAAATGACGAGAAATTAAGTATTTTAGCTGTCATTATATTTATTGATGAAGCAACATAATTGACAAAGCTGGAATTTTTTTCGAAGCGAAAATGATGTTGATATTTGTGTGAAGTTAAGTCAAAGTTTTGAAGCTTTGCAACACCCCCTATATAGGGTTTCTGAATCTGAAGCCCCAAACTTACTTAGGGTTGTAAGCCCCGGCCAAAGGAGGGTTTGCGGAGAATTCTTGTTCAATTTTTGCCATGAGTGTTTCCAATTTAGGACCTTCTTTGACCGACTGTGCATAGAAATGAAGTTCTTGTGTCGCTTCAGTGATGACGACATCCTGATAGTCAATATTTCTTTCCAACACACGATCTTCTTCTTGTTTCTTCTCTTCTTCCTCATCTTCTTCCACATAATCCTTCCACCTCTGGAAAAACACAGGAATATCATATTGGCCCAAGTAAAGTGCAATGTTTTTCTCCTGAAAGTGTCCTTCCAAAAACTGTACTTGTATTATATGTGCAACCTACCATTTTTTACCAAAAGCCCGGCAGATTCCTAGTGATAATAAAACTCAAATGTAAAACATAAAGAGAAAATTCCACCCTGCAGTATTACTGAACTGGTAATTCAGTAGGTCAGTGTTGGATGGTGGCAGAATCTGTGCTGTGTTACTGATATTATAAAGTGCCCATGGTAGATCCGAATTGAGTGATTTTGTTGAAAAGAAGGTTCTCTTAGCATCTCAAATAAACTAAGGAATGAGAAGAAGCTAATCTATTTATTTTAAATTAAGAGCACTACACAAGATGCAACAAATAACTTGAATGCTGCTAACAAGTCTGGTGTTTCTGAGGATAATATAAACTTTGAAGGAAAATATTAAGAAAAGCTTAAAAGTAACTGCCCATCATGAAAATCATTCAGAGGATTTAATAAAACTGTGCCAAATCTGTTAAGTTTTTACCTTGTGGTATATTTGAGACCTCTTATTTTCATGTAGAAAACTTTTTAAAAAATTAGGGTCGTATAGGTGTGAGGCCGTACTATATTCAGGCCAATAAGGTAAACCTTTTTAATTCCAAACCACCCACAATGGTGTGAGGGGTTGAAATTTTTCCAAACAGTTAACTATGGATGGAAGGGAATGACATTTTTACCATGTAACAAGAAATGAGTCAAAATATCAGGATCAGGAAATCATAAAAATGACACTTAGGAAATAAATTTAAATTAAAAATATATTTTGATCATTGTTCAGATGTCTGTTTTCTCACAAGTCGTTGACCTTGTAGTTGACCCTTCAAAAATGCTCCTATCCTTACACCCCTCCTATACACACAATATTAAATGCCATTCTCTCACAGGGATGTCAAAATCAATACCATAATTTCTTGGTGATAGTGAAAGAATCAAGAATTGAACATAATAACATGTTTTAATGCCTTGATTATTAGCTATTATATCCCAGTAAACGGGATGGAATTGAAACAATTGTAAAAAAAATATTAAACATAGGCTCATTTATTGTGTCCACTACTATTTCTTTTGTCAGTTTAATTTTAAAGTTAGCAAACTATAATATATCTGTATAAGGAAAACTTATTTTCGCTTTATGAGGTAATTGTTTATATTTGGATAATGTACAATATGTAAAATGTAATATGTAGAGATGGGCCACTCGAATCTTGGAATCCATCGAATCCTGAGAAGTATTTGAGATTCGAGGATTCGGTGTTTTATTGGATTCGATGGTCAAATCTTTCACCTCATAAGCAAAGCATACTATTTTGATTTTTGAATTAAAAAATTATTAAGTTAGGCCTACTTTAAAAGCACAACTTAATCCGTATCCATTATTTTGTTCGGACAAAAGAGATAAACATGAATAAAATATTTTTTTATTAGATATTAAATGTTTATGTAGAAAATATAACCTTTCCTCCCCTATGGGTAACTTGGACTCAACCGTTTCAGTACATGCTTACTTTTGAAACTTTCACCTCACGAACAATCTTGTAAATCTTTTAATGAACACAATAAAGCTCTTCAAAAACTGAAAATCAAAATTAGAATTACAAATAAACTTGAAATTAATAAAAACAAATTACAGATTTTTTTTAAGAGAAATAAAAACACATTACACACAATACAAAGTCAGCCGCCATGACATATATTATGTTTACTCACCAGCGACCAGAGTGATGATTAAATAAACATGACTAAATTCTTACCACCTAAATGGTTTTAAATATCTACAACTATGCAAAGAACCCCAATTTATTTCATACAATCCTTAAGATAGTTTGGTTTTCATGAAAAATAAATACTGTCAACAATTATACACCAATAAAACTGTTTATTTACGCGTACCCGCCAGCGTATTGTATATTGATTATTTGTTTAAAATTGATTCAGGTAATCTGATCACTTAGTAAGTGCTATCTATCAAGTTTTAAGAATCAAATAACGACTTGCTAATTCATAATTTGTTTTTAAATTGATTTTAACTAAGATTTTCTTTTTCAAATATGTTATTGAAGTAATTGTAAAAATATTCAAACGCAGTCTTGCCTAATAAGAATGGACATATTGCAAGAGTCGAATATATGTTTGTGTTTTAAATAGATTGTACAGGGTTCCTACAGTATTTGTAAAAATATTCTCCCTGACTTTTCCCTGACTTTCCCTGACCAATTTCTCATAAAATTTCCATTATAACTTTACGGTACTATACACGTGAAAATATTAATTTAAATAAATTTATTTCGGCCTCCTCCCCCCTTACAGCCGACCTTGCCTCACCTCTCATGGAAGAATAAGAAAGCAGACATCTTGCCAATCAGTTGAGGGAAAATGATGGAAAAATAATCCCTATCAAAAATTTGTAACAAACTTGATTCCCTTTGGTATCATGTGCAGAAATACGTATTAAATAACAGGCCACTAAGAACATACTAAAGAGTTTGGTATCATTACAGTTTTATTTTACCTAAACTGTACATTTCCTGAACTGAATAGCTTACAACAGGAACTCTGTCTGCTTTCATATTATTCATGTCTCAAGTCAATTTTATTTTTATTAAAATTATCACTATAGTCATACAATAAGAAACTATGTTATATTTAATAAAGTGAAGCTTGCTTCTTCTTCAGTTCTTGCAACTCCACGTCTATTGCTTCTCGTTTCTCTTCAGTTGCCATCATTAATTTTTTTCTTTCTCCTTCTAAATCTTTAACTTGTATATCTAATTTCCTCTTTTCTGCCTTCTTCTTGTCTTTTCACTTTTTTCTTGCTTCTTCATCTCTAAGTATTCATGATAGCGTTTCCGAGCACCTCTCACGTAATCCAACATCTTTTTGCTAATGTGTATATTTTTAATCCCTCCTGCTTCTTGTATCTCATCATGAATGTGACGCTGTGCAATGACTGTCTTTTCATGCATGTTTTCAACCAGTAAAGATTTATTGACTGAAAAACCACCTTCAACAGTTGCATTCCCATGCGACAAGACAAGGCAAATCTTTATTACTTCCCAAAGATGTTTGTAGTTTGCTTCTCCTATTAGAAAGCTACCATAAATAGTGTCAAGTCCTACTTCATCACTAAACTGATCACAAGGACGAAATATTTCTTGAAGCTCAGATTTTTTGAGGTTGCAAAAATGCAAGTATTCTTTTTGGCATTTTCAGCCAGAACATCATTTATGATGTTGGCATGGTTGAGTTCCTCCAAAAGAAAAGAAAATCTCTTCTGGGCCAGTTGAGGTGAATGTTGAATAACACAAGGATCCAATGAAGACAAACCTCTCACAGCTTTCTGTTTTAAGGGACTTTTTTCTTGTAGTTTTGCAATCATGGTGGTTAACATACTGCGGCACTCATGTATAAATTCTAATTTTTGTCTTTCTGTTACTGTGATCGCAGTTTCTCCTAACAAACGTTTTGTTGCAAATCCTATATCAATATTTTTGCTAAGGATCAAATTTTCTGATTTTTTTGTGTCAATAGACAGTAACTTTGGACCCGTGCACTTCATAAGATCAGGTTTCACACAACGATTCATAAGGTATCTTAGAAGTTTCTCTACAGCTTCAAAAAGATATGGAGTCATTGGTTTTGATGTCTGGAACCGTTGCAGGAAAGGCTGACATTCATCTGCAATTGTCTTGCAGAACGCTAGTTTACACTTTAGGAATGGATCACAGGCTGCTCTTTTCAGTGTCTCTACAGGTTTTTTTTTAGGAAGTTTTGCTTCTTTGAGAAACTTAATAACATGGTCCCAAATTTGTAATGCCCTTTGAAAGCACTTCGCATTCTCTAACCAACGCACACCACAGAACTTCAATGGAAAAGTTGTACACCCTGTCAACTGGGTGAACAATGCTCGACGAGCTGGAGAGTCAGTGAACAGGTAGTACATGTGACGTAATAAGCTACTTATATCCCAATCAACAGACTCTACTCCTGTTCTCAAGGAACCATGAACAACATGAAGCCCACATGTTCCCAGATTTAGCAAACTACATACTTCATTGTCTGTTACAGATTTGAGGTGTTCCTGAAGAAGTGTTATAAACTTTAAATTGACATTTGGGCCATCCATTGACACTTGTATCAACTTAGAGAGTGGAAGAGGAGAAATACCATCCAGAAAATGCTTCAGTAATTCTTCAGCAGTGCTCCTATCGAAAAACACACTGTTTAAGTAACGACTGATGACTTTATGATTTTCCTTGTCCCAGAATCTAATTACAATGTCCATCTGTCCTCTTTGAATAACTTTATTCAATGCCTCATCAAAACAAATTACAAAGTTGTTACATGATTTTAGGCGGTCCAGTAAATTATTATGAAAGAATGGAGCCAAGCCATGCACAATGAAGTATGCAGCCTTGTCTCCACCAAGGGTAAAGGCATTGGCAATGGAACACTCGGGAAACATCAATTGAAAAATTGTACTTAAATTATTGCACGAATTGAAAGACATTTTTTTGTCAACAACTTGCATAGCCCAAATGACTTCCGCCTTAGTTATATCATCTTTTATAGCAAAAGTGTTATGGTTTCTTTGAGGCACTACACTAATTTCACTTTTAGCAACAGCTTCCTTCTGCGACGTTACGATTTTCGATGAAACAGAAAAACTCTTCGAGCAACCAGCAGAATCATCACTAGGTAGAATGTCTTTGTGTGCCAGAGATTCTCTTGAAACTGGGGAGCTCGATGAACCTGAATCACTTGACTTTTTTGAAAAAAAAAGTCAACAGAGAGCGTTGATTTGTCAAAGTTTCAAGAGTTTTTGATATGAGTTGGTCCTTTTGCATGGGAAGCTAATGCTTGCTTTCCCATATTACTTAAGTTTATAATTTTTTTGCACACTTTACAAAATGCCTGCAGCTTATTACTTTCAACACCACTTATCCAGTATGAGAATTCAGGAAAATGGTCTGGGCTTAGCCAGAGCTGGTTAAAAACGGTTTTTTTTGTTAGACATTGCTGGTGTAGTCTAATCAGTCCTGGTGCACTGTATCAAACTATAACGATGACAAACCTTGAACAAGAACAAAAACAAGTGATCACTAAAGTTAAAAGAATTGTCATGTGCAGGCTAGGAGACCTCTGCGTTCACATTCTGAAATAAAATGCTACCAAAACTTGTGTTAGGGCAAGTTTGAGCATGGTAAGTGCCCCTCAGCTTTCTTCATTGGGGCAGTGGCTTATGACGCAGTAAATAGAAAAAATATTTTCTTTGTTTTTTCTAAGTGTGACATGAAGACATGAATTGTCATTTCCCTGACTTTCCCTGACCTTTTTAAAGCTTCCCTGACTTTCCCTGACTATTATTTTTTTCCCTGACTTTCCCTGACTTTCCAGAGCGTAGGAACCCTGTTGTATTCTCAGAAATCGATATATTGCCAGAATCAAATATATTTCTTGTTTTCTACATGAAGCTAGATAGTAGATATAAAAGAAAATAATAATAATAATAATCATAAATACATACATATATGCATACATACTTAGGCATTAGTGAGTTCCCTATTTCCAATGAATGTTTAATTGTTAAGCATGTTGTTTTAGTGTTCTTATTTTTTAAATCTGTATTTTTATTTTAGCTTTCTTATCAAAACAGATTATAATACCTCAAGATGATTAAAGTTGATCAAAAGGTAACTAGGCCTAATTCGTTTGTTTATTTTACGTTGTTTTTTTTAGAAACTTAATTCATTCTATCAACATGTTTAAAAATAACTTAAAGACACTCAAATTTTGATTGATTTGATTTTTATACATTAATATGAGTCTAGATCGTTTAATTTGGCTGGATTTTAACCAGTATTTTGCGAGGGGTGGTTGGGGTTGATTAAGATTGAAATCATGATTGAAATAAATCTTAATTTACAGCTTAGGCCTATATTGTGTAATGTAGATATATTTTTAAATCATTAAAATTTCTAAGAATTTGCTAGGATTCAGATTTGAGATTCGAAAATAAAATGTAGAATCAGATTCGAGAAATAGTGGATTCGACTCATCTCTAGTAATATGTAATAGCCATATTGTGTATGTCCCTTTTATATGATTCTATCCACCTTTCCTATATTTTCTTCCAAATATAATATGAAGTTAGCAATTTATAATTTATTAAAAATGCCCTTTGTGCTAAAGGGATTTTTTGCACAGATCAAACATGGCAATTTTATTTTGGTATTTTTGTTACTACTTACACTTTCTACCAAATATATTATTGTTATTGAACTGTTGAGGAATCAAAATAGATAAATAGATATAGAAATCGAGAAAAATAATAATGGTGACATTTTTAATAAATGGAAAAGTAATTGCATTTTTTCATAAATATTAATGCCCGAAATATTTATTTATTACTTATTAATATTTGTTAGTTTGAAAAATGGAGGTTTTATGTCATCAACTCACTCTCAATTTTTTCGCCTTAGCAGAATCTTCCGCAGCCTTAAGAGAACGGAAATATTCAGACCTCTCTGCAGAAAAGTGTATTGTGGCATATCCCTCTTCAACCAATGCCACAGAGAGATTTGTTCCATCGACCCACAACCAACCAATGAAGTTACCAGCTTTATCCATGGACTCGACATGAATTTCTACTTCTCTTTGGAGGCACTTGTCTTTAGTGAATATCAAGGCTTCTTCACCAAAAGCTTCCCCTTCCATGTGTACCCCATTTGGTCCAGGCCGTGAGCCTCTAGGACAACTAATACCTAAAACAAAACACATTCAAAATTTATTTTATTACATTGTGAGCTTTATCCCTAGTCCTATTTATCCTTGTGACAGTTATCGTCTTTTCATAATAAATTACTCTTAGCACAAAACCACATTCCAAAAATACATTTGCACCATTAATGAAAGGTGCCAATTTCTCCTTAGAAAATGATAATCAGAGACTCATATTTTTTTCTAACAAATGCCCACACTAGAGTGAACAATGCAAAATTAACAAACATAAAGGATAGTGTAATTAAGTTTTAGAAAAAAGTGTAACTAAAAAGAAATCACTTATCAGTAAACTACTACTAATTTAAGGGTTATGGCACGGGTTCTCAAAATATATGTCGCAACGCATTGAGATGTTGGCAGTCTTGGTTTGGGGCAGAGAGGCTAATTCATACACATTTTGAAGAATAGAATAATTATTACAAGGGAAAACATATCTTTTTTCCTGTGAAAGCAATCACTTCATATGAGTTCTGGATTCTAATGCTTCTTAAAAACTTGGCATGACGTTGTATGCAACTCTCCCCCTTAAAATCTGAAAATGGACTGATATGTTTGTAATTTTGTTCTAATTTTGTGTTTTTACATTTAAAATAATAAAAACTAGTAATGTAAATGACCATTTTCTTTTAAAATAATGCCACCAAATCGATTTTGGGCAATTTCTTGCAAATATAAACTACAGGGGCGTCGAACAGAAAATCTGACCTATGAAGGGCGGCGCAGTCTCAAAAAGTTTGGTAACCCCTGGGCTAGAGTCAAAATCAAAAAAGGTCCCAAAGTATAGCCCTATAGCATCTAGATATCAAGTTCGAACAAAACCCATCAAACCGTTTCCGATCCGTGAAGAGGAAAAGATATAATTGTAAAATACACTTTTTTTGGGTTGGTCCATGTTCTCGAGGTCAAAAATGTTCACGATTAAAATACTTTATCTTCAGATGAGAAAGTAAAAATCTTAAAAGTTAAAATATTGAATTGCATGTTGTGATAATTTTATTTGTAAGCATTGAACAAAATATTATAAATAATTGTGCAATAAAACATTCTCAATGTAATTTCAGTACATAAAGTTATAAATTTGAGCTCAAAATAATATTTTTTCAAGTATAAAATAATTAACAATAAATATTCAAACTTCGATGCAGCTTCAAGAATGTCACATTAAATATTCAAATTTTGATTTAGCTTCAAGAATATATCAAATATTCAATTCAAGTTCACTTGGAAACTATAAAGTGGACTTCACACACCTCTAATATCACGTGATACCCTTCAATTAACGTTCACTTAACGTGAACGACCTTCCAGGACATCTATTACGTTAAATTAACTCCAAGTCAACATTAAGTTTACTGCATCATGATCGCTTCCATTTAAAAACACAAGGAGATCCTTTATGTTAAGTTAACTCTAAGTTAACATTAGGTTGATCATGATCCCGGCATATGGTCTCAATTCGGGTAAGCAAGGTTCTACTTTAGTTTTGTTTTTCTTGGCTCAAATAAATGCTTTTGAGTTCAAGTTCAAGGTAATTTTTAGACATTTTATATCAATAAATGTTATATACAGTAGAACTTTTTTAATTCAAAATCTAAGGGATATCTAAAAATATTCTAACCATCCAAAATTCGAATTAACAATTTTTATGCATATCTAGACATCTGATACAAAATAAATCAATAAATTCAAAATACACCAAATATAAACACACACATTATATATGTTATATAAAACACACACACAATATATACATACATGGAAAAACCAATAAGATTTTAAACACAATTTGTAAAAACTCGGAAAAATTAACATACGAGAATTGCAGACTTAAATCAGCCAGAGTGTTAAGTGATTAGTGATTACATTGTCATACAGAAGCGACGAGTTTGCCGCTTTAACTTTTACTACAGATCAATAAATCTAACTTTATAGGAAATTTGTGATTTAATAGTGATTGTTATGTTAGGTTTGAATGTAAGAGAGACTAGGAAAGTGGAGGCCATGAGAATGAAGTTTTTGAGGAGCATGTTAACTGTCACGAGGAGAAGTAAGATTAGGAATGAAGTTATCCGGGAAAGAGTGGGGAGGGTATATGAAATAGAGGAAGTAAGATTGAGATGGTATGGGCATGTAATGAGAATGGAAAAAGGATGCCGGTGAAAATTATGGGAGGAGCAGATAACATAAAGTGTGCAAGTGAGAGGAGAGGACTGGAAGCAATTAAAGAAGGAAAAGTGGTGAAAGGATAGAGGAAGATGGAGGCATTTTACTAAACTGACCCGGTCTGAGGCTGGAAATGGATGATAATTTTGACAATGATTTTAAGTTTGAAATAAGAAGGCCTACAAACTCGAAAAAATTAACAATAGATATGTTCCAAATTATTCAAATATTTCCTTCTAAAATTCGAATTAATCTTATTTTTTACCATTGATTTAAATATGAATTTCATGAGGAAGAATGCTGGGTTTGAATTATCCAATGTCAAATTAGCCAGATTCCGTTAACAGGAAACATCCAAAAAATAACTAATTCATTACAAATAGATATATATTTATATTATTTACTATCACGACATTTATATAGTTGCAAGGGTAAAAATGTAAAACAAACATGTAAAATGTAGCTAAATGAACACAAATTAAATTAAATAAAAAAATCTAAAATCACAAACCTGCAAGAAGAAAGGTAACAAGACAAGTCTCTTTCGCGATGTATAGCCTCAATCGTGATCCACTTGCCACAAATTCTACAAGCGCTTCAGTCCTTGCAGCGCGTTGCAAGAATGGAAGAAATTGTTTAGCTTTTGGTACGTCCTAGAAAAAAGAGTGTAACAACAACAACAACAACAACAACAACAATAATAATAATAATAACAATAATATTAATAATAATAATAATAATATAGGTTTTACATTAAAAAAAGTGTCTTAGAGTAATTTGTAGTATAACAATAATTCACTTAACATGTTTGGTGTATGTTAAGCCTCTGACTTGTATTTGGAAAAAATATCAGTTTTAACTTAGCTTTTAGAAAAAAATTCCAGTTTTGATAATTACAAATATTCATCAATAAATATATTAACCATTAAAATTTTCAATTTATGTACAATTACTGTCATTCTGATCCATTATCTACACTCTGTTTACCCGGCAAAGGTAGCAGTCTTACCTTGAGAGATTAAATTATGACCCTATATTGGAGATGTGCAAGACTCAAAAATATCTCAATCAGACGAGATCATCTCAAAAGTTAGAAATGAATTTTGAAAATAGGCAGCACTTTTCTCCCTACCATATAATTATTATGTGTCAGTTATACCATAGTCCATAGGGGAATAATGGAAGGTAGGTTTGATACCTTACAGGGAAGACAAATGGTAAATTACATTACTACAAACTTGAAAAAAAATATTATATTGCGCTTGTTTAACTTTATGCAATTCAATCACTTAGAAAATATTGTATTGTTAAAATGTATGGAATATTATATAAAAATCTGATATTATTATCACAGCATTCAATTAAATTATATAACAATTTTCCATATGAATATTGATTTGTAATGTAATCAATTGCTCAGCATGGGAATAAATGAACATAAATTAAATATTTTAACTCTAGATATTTTTATCAACAAAGCTTTGTAACTGTTGAAACAGAGTTTTTTTTTTCACAAAGTTAAGTCAAGCTTCTTCAAAGCTAAGTCAAATCTTTGCACACCCTAAGTAGCACTTTAATTTTATGATTAGTAAAAATCACAATTCCATGCTCACCCCTGAAACATCAGCCACCCTGTGATTAGGGATGTTCTTTTTAGAATGAACTCCACTACCAGACTTGGCGGCTTTCATCTCTGCCGCCAACAGCTCGTCATAGTGAGACGAACGCTGATCATCATCTTGACGATATCTTACAACTGTAGCAAGACCTTTGCTGACCATCGCCTCGGCAACATTGCTAAAAACAATTAGGTAAAATTTACTCTTAATAGATATATGTTCTTGAATCATTAAGATATTCGGGATTTAAGTATTCAAAAATAAACTAAATTTGTATATTTAGCCATTATGATGCTTATTAATAGATTAGCCCAAAATTATATGACAAAACTTACAATCAAACACTGGATCATCTAAATTATTAACTCTAAAAAAATTCACATCATAAGATGAAAAAATGTTATCATTTAGTTATAATTACAAGGGATGTGCGAGACTCAAAAATATTTCAAATGAGACTAGGAAAAATTATCTTGATCTTGTTTCTAAAGTTAAAAATGAATCTAAACAAAAGGAGAATGGCAACAAACAGCCATATTAGATTAGAGGTTGAAAGGAGGTTAGAAGGGCAAGGCCTAAACACTTCTTTTCTATCCTCCTTTCAACATTTGATTTTAAAATAAATCTAGAAAATTCAAGAAGAAATGTTTTGGCTATAAATATTGTTTTTCAATATCACACTGATTATATATAAACTGTTACATGACAAAATTAAATTGTGTTAATTGCAAAGATCATCATTTTATTAATTGCATTTAAAATATGTATGTGTTATTTCTTTAGTGTTTGATGGAACTATAAGATAATCCAAAGCAAGTGCCAGCTCAAATGATAAAAATAGCTTTAGTACTCTATAAACTATATTACTTTTAATAAACATAATTGAAGTTTTCTTGTTTCAATATTTTTTCATATTCTAGCATCAAAATCATCTCAAAAGAAAAAAAATTGGCTCTTGCGCATACCTAATAATTACATAATTAGTCTGACCAAAATCATTGAAGAAATAAGCATACACCAATGTGGGGAAGCTAATATCTTATGAATGTCATATTTTCTAAGATTGGGATTAGTTAGTAAGAGAATATTTTGATTCGAGAAACACATTAAATTGTACGGGTGTGCGAAGCTTCAAAACAAACATTAGCTTCGACTTCACTTTGAAACTAATTCTGGCTTCAAAACTTCACCAATAAAAATAATGAGAGCTAAAATACTCCATTTATGTTCATTTATAAGCCGATCTGAACTGTTTTATTAATATTCTATGAAGAAATTGAATTGTGTGTTGTGATAATAGCTTGATTTATCAGAATAAAATCAAATATTACAAACATTTTGTCAATAAAACGTTTTCCAAGTAATTTTAGTGTATGAAATAAAATAAATAACCACAATATTATATTTTTTGAATCATAAAACAACTAGAATAAAATATTCAAACTTCAATTCGGCTTCGAGAATATTTCATGTATTCGATTCGAGTTCGCTTCGGATTGAAAAAGTGGACTTGGCACACACCTATTAAATTGTGAAGACTTTCATTAGTCTTTAATTTCAGAAGGGGTGTGCGAAGGCCACTTTTTAAATGTGAAGCGAAGTCGAAGCGAAGCTTGAAACTTGCGAAGAAACGTCAAAGTCAAAGGTCTATATTTATTATTATTGCACACAGGCTTACTGATAAGCTTAATAAATTATCAATAAAGTTTTAATATTTCCTTACATTGTGGATGGAGTTGATACTATTATTTTGCAAACTTTACACATGCATGTATTTTTATCTGCATTTCTATGATAATAATTATAAATTAAATTCCGTTTTCGTTTCCCACTTTACGTATCAGCCATTTTGAATAATAAAGAAAACGCAAAGAAGCTATGAAATCTTCTTTGACAAAATGCACTTGTAAATTGGTCACAGATAATTCCAGAGAGATATAATATTAAGGACTAAACATTAGACACGAGCTGGGATGATCTGCTTTTGATCTATGCTTACCTCGTGGTAGTTAAATTACTAGTCGGTGTTAAAATTTTGTTTAGTATCAGTTTTAAAATGATTAAATATTGAAATATGTAATATTTAGTAAGATAAAGTTAAATCGTTTGATAATTTATCGAAGTTTTATCATACCTTCGGAAAAAAAATTTAGTATGCGAAGGTTATTATAGATGTTGAAGTCCACAGAGATTTGACCTTCGACTCTGACTTCGACCTTTCGAAGTTTCGCACACCATTAAATTTTAGTCTGTGCCAATTTAAAGCAGAGTTTAATAGTTTCCATATTTTACTAGATATATGACAAGTGCAGTGAAAGTAGGAAGGTGACCTAGAGGAAGATCACGAATTAGATGGATTGATTCACTAAAAAAGAGATATTACAAGAAGAACAAACAGTGGAAGAGAAGTGGTGGCAGGACGGAGGAAAGTGAAGGGGCCTTGTTAATACTCAAGGCACCCAGAAGAATGCTGGAAGCCGGGTAATGATGACAATATGTTTTCCTAACAGATGATAAATAAAAAATTAGATAAAAGAACCACAATTTATGGACACTACTTACACTCCACCGATTGTAATGGTGCAGCCGGTTTTTTCTGGGAAATTGTCCTTGGCAGCCTGAATGTAATCGACAACCACGTTCACGCGTTTGCCAATCAATTTTTTCCTCAAAAATTCACGCGCTTCAAACATCCACGGAATGTCATACAAGGGGCGTGAACCCTTGACTCGCGGTGGCAAAGGCTCCCCGGGTTTCTCGTCTGAAGGTCTGAATTAAAGAAAACATGAAAGTTAGTGACTGTTTAAAAAGAACAAAAGTATGAATATTAAAATGAACATTTGCTTAGCTGTTAAATATTGGGCTGTGTCAGAACCTACCAAAAATGTGAGCCACACTTTAGTAGTTGTTCAAACTCTACTCAAGGTTATTAACAGAACTCAAAAAATTTTAGTACCCGGAATTTTTTATTTTATCTCGAAAATTATGAGTTAAATAAAGTTCTTTGATTCAACTTTAAGATATTATTTCACAGCAAATAAAAGCTTAATATTCTTTTTGTCTTATTTAAAAAATTATTTGACTATATTATTTATTTAGTTAATAATCAGAATCTATGTGAGCCTAGATATTTTCACAAAAAAAAGTCATTCTTAAAAACATATGTTTGTGTCTATAGTCTATGGATGGATCTATCACAAAAATTCAACTTGAAATATTTCTAGTACAAATATTCATTTTTATATATATATATATATAAATTTTTACTCAAACTCTAAAAACACCTAATGTTTTAATTTAAACTCGATTCAAACTTGATTCGAAGTGAAAAATACCCATGTTTAAGGCTTTGAAACAAGTATCAATGTAATATGAGTCCACTTCAAAAAAGATTACACCTTCGACAATTATGAATCTTGTCCAATAAAAATATTAACAGCTGAAATATTTAGTTTGTGGTTAATTTTTGCAATCCTGAGCTTATAAATACATTACAAACCAATATTCATTTAGAAAAAACATGAATTAATTGAATTGTAAGTTGTGATAGTAAATTAATCTATCATAATAAAACTAAATATCACAAACAATTGTGCAATAAAACATTTTACAAATAATTTGATGATAAAGTTATATAAATAGTCACAATATAATATTTTCTCAAGCATAAAATAAATAACAAATAATATTCTAGCTCCAATTCGGATTGGAGAATATTTCACACATTCGATTCAAGTTTGCTTCGATTTGAAAAAGTGAACTTGTCTCCCTAAAACCCAAGTATAGAAGTATCAAATTCAACATCCTTAATCTGCATATTTATCCATAGCTTTTTACCTCATTTTAATAATGCACAATTTTATATATATAATTAATATATCACTTCTCAAACATCTACCACGACTTTGCAAGTGTCTTGTGAATCGTGCTGCTCTCCAGTATTACTTTCTTGAACATCATAGTTTTTGTCTCTCGAGAAATAATCCAAGTATATCTGTTGAAAGTGTGTGCAGACACAAAGTTTACCTTGGTGGTCTAATGCTTGCAAGGAACACTTTTTTCAGAGATCCATCTGCGAGTTTGACGACGAGTGCATCTCCATTCACAACCTCAAACACTGTTCCGCTAAATTCCTTTTCTTTACCAGATATCTGAAATAGAGATGTTTTTAAATTTTATAAAGAAACAAATTGATTTAAACAAATGATAATAAAGTCAGACAATATAGATCCATTACATTATTAAAATTAAATATGACTAAATTAAAACTTAATCAACTTTCTACATGATATACAAAAAATATGTGTAAGACTTAGTTAATATAGAATTATTAATTTTTTTCATTCATAAGAATGATGCGCAAGTCCAAGAGTTTCCTCTGAATTGATAAAAAATATTACTAGTATTCCATTTTAAATGAAAATTTGTTAAGTTTTGTATTTTCCAATGTGTCTTATTACTCCATTAAACTATATTAATTTTAATTATGCAAATGAGATAAGCACGAGGAAAATAGAATTTAGAGAAAATGTACCAATATCTGTGGAGAGGTAGAGCAGGTGACCATTAAGTAAAATCCAACATTTGCAATACCAACCATCTCTCTATTGGCTCTATGTCTTTCTTCACCTGTAATCCTCTCTCTATTGGCTCTACGTCTTTCTTCACCTGTGATCATCTCTCTATTGGCTCTACGTCTTTCTTCACCTGTGATCATCACTCTATTGGCTCTATGTCTTTCTTCACCTGTGATCATCTCTCTATTGGCTCTATGTCTTTCTTCACCTGTGATCATCTCTCTATTGGCTCTATGTCTTTCTTCACCTGTGATCATCTCTCTATTGGCTCTACGTCTTTCTTCACCTGTGATAATCCTTCTATTGGCTCTATGTCTTTCTTCACCTGTGATCATCTCTCTATTGGCTCTATGTCTTTCTTCACCTGTGATCATCTCTCTATTGGCTCTACGTCTTTCTTCACCTGTGATAATCCTTCTATTGGCTCTACGTCTTTCTTCACCTGTGATAATCCTTCTATTGGCTCTATGTCTTTCTTCACCTGTGATCATCTCTCTATTGGCTCTACGTCTTTCTTCACCTGTGATAATCCTTCTATTGGCTCTATGTCTTTCTTCACCTGTGATCATCTCTCTATTGGCTCTATGTCTTTCTTCACCTGTGATCATCTCTCTATTGGCTCTACGTCTTTCTTCACCTGTGATAATCCTTCTATTGGCTCTATGTCTTTCTTCACCTGTGATCATCTCTCTATTGGCTCTATGTCTTTCTTCACCTGTGATAATCCTTCTATTGGCTCTACGTCTTTCTTCACCTGTGATAATCCTTCTATTGGCTCTACGTCTTTCTTCACCTGTGATCATCTCTCTATTGGCTCTATGTCTTTCTTCACCTGTGATCATCTCTCTATTGGCTCTACGTCTTTCTTCACCTGTGATCATCTCTCTATTGGCTCTAAGTCTTTCTTCACCTGTGATCATCTCTCTATTGGCTCTACGTCTTTCTTCACCTGTGATCATCACTCTATTGGCTCTACGTCTTTCTTCACCTGTGATCATCACTCTATTGGCTCTACGTCTTTCTTCACCTGTGATAATCCTTCTATTGGCTCTACGTCTTTCTTCACCTGTGATAATCCTTCTATTGGCTCTATGTCTTTCTTCACCTGTGATCATCTCTCTATTGGCTCTACGTCTTTCTTCACCTGTGATAATCCTTCTATTGGCTCTATGTCTTTCTTCACCTGTGATCATCTCTCTATTGGCTCTACGTCTTTCTTCACCTGTGATAATCCTTCTATTGGCTCTATGTCTTTCTTCACCTGTGATCATCTCTCTATTGGCTCTATGTCTTTCTTCACCTGTGATCATCTCTCTATTGGCTCTACGTCTTTCTTCACCTGTGATAATCCTTCTATTGGCTCTATGTCTTTCTTCACCTGTGATCATCTCTCTATTGGCTCTATGTCTTTCTTCACCTGTGATAATCCTTCTATTGGCTCTACGTCTTTCTTCACCTGTGATAATCCTTCTATTGGCTCTACGTCTTTCTTCACCTGTGATCATCTCTCTATTGGCTCTATGTCTTTCTTCACCTGTGATCATCTCTCTATTGGCTCTACGTCTTTCTTCACCTGTGATCATCTCTCTATTGGCTCTAAGTCTTTCTTCACCTGTGATCATCTCTCTATTGGCTCTACGTCTTTCTTCACCTGTGATCATCACTCTATTGGCTCTACGTCTTTCTTCACCTGTGATCATCACTCTATTGGCTCTACGTCTTTCTTCACCTGTGATCATCCTTCTATTGGCTCTATGTCTTTCTTCACCTGTGATCATCTCTCTATTGGCTCTATGTCTTTCTTCACCTGTGATCATCTCTCTATTGGCTCTACGTCTTTCTTCACCTGTGATAATCCTTCTATTGGCTCTACGTCTTTCTTCACCTGTGATAATCCTTCTATTGGCTCTATGTCTTTCTTCACCTGTGATCATCTCTCTATTGGCTCTACGTCTTTCTTCACCTGTGATAATCCTTCTATTGGCTCTATGTCTTTCTTCACCTGTGATCATCTCTCTATTGGCTCTATGTCTTTCTTCACCTGTGATCATCTCTCTATTGGCTCTACGTCTTTCTTCACCTGTGATCATCTCTCTATTGGCTCTAAGTCTTTCTTCACCTGTGATCATCTCTCTATTGGCTCTACGTCTTTCTTCACCTGTGATCATCACTCTATTGGCTCTACGTCTTTCTTCACCTGTGATCATCACTCTATTGGCTCTACGTCTTTCTTCACCTGTGATCATCACTCTATTGGCTCTACGTCTTTCTTCACCTGTGATAATCCTTCTATTGGCTCTATGTCTTTCTTCACCTGTGATCATCTCTCTATTGGCTCTACGTCTTTCTTCACCTGTGATCATCACTCTATTGGCTCTACGTCTTTCTTCACCTGTGATCATCTCTCTATTGGCTCTATGTCTTTCTTCACCTGTGATAATCCTTCTATTGGCTCTATGTCTTTCTTCACCTGTGATCATCACTCTATTGGCTCTATGTCTTTCTTCACCTGTGATCATCTCTCTATTGGCTCTATGTCTTTCTTCACCTGTGATCATCTCTCTATTGGCTCTACGTCTTTCTTCACCTGTGATAATCCTTCTATTGGCTCTATGTCTTTCTTCACCTGTGATCATCTCTCTATTGGCTCTACGTCTTTCTTCACCTGTGATCATCACTCTATTGGCTCTACGTCTTTCTTCACCTGTGATCATCTCTCTATTGGCTCTACGTCTTTCTTCACCTGTGATCATCTCTCTATTGGCTCTAAGTCTTTCTTCACCTGTAATCCTCTCTCTATTGGCTCTGTGATTATCTTTACCTGTGTTGTGTTGGGTTGGTAATTTTCCCAAATTCTCTTCTTGGCCTCTTTGGCAATCTTTTCTGCGGCTCTCAACTTGTCTGCCCCGGTCTTCATAAATGCTATGGACCAGTCCACGCAATGAGCAAACCCTTCTTGCAGCAAGGCTTCTGCGATGTTTCCTTTCTGAAACAATCAGACCCAACTTCACTTATCTTCCCAAACTAGAATGGAAACAATTAATAAAAATAGGAAAGAGGAAAAATTTTATTATTAATATAAGAGAAGTGAATTTCTGTAAAATGATAGTTGCTCGACTAATTTTTTCCGTCACCCTAAGCAAAAATATTAACTTATAAAAAAAATCTAATATATTTAGAATAGTTATATAAATATCTTGTAAATTAAAGGTATGGTTTTGTAAAACTTCAAAAAATTTGACTTGTTTTACATGGATTTGTTGGACTAGCAATGCCATCTATTAATCATTACTTTAAACATAATTTATGGCGTTCCTACTAAGCTGACAGTGTCATCACCACCTTGTTTGTTAAGAAGCAGAACCTAATTAGATCCAATTATACTTTGAAACGAACATATGACTAAAATATATCATATTTAAACACCATTCATTTAGAAACATTTTCAACTTATGCAGAATCTTTCGGAACAAATAAACCATGTAGGACAAGGACATTATTGTAATTATTATGTATTTATTTTAAACTATTCCACTAGTATTTTATGTTTAGTTGAGGACTCTTGAAGCACCTAATCTCTGCTACTTACTGGGTGAATAATGCTGCCTACAAAGTTGTTGTTATTAACTGACTCCAAGACAATTTCAACATCTCTTTGAAGCAGGCGGGACTCCACGAAAAACTTGGCTTCTTCAGAATAAGGCACAACAGCATTTGGGTCAGGTTTTCCTTCTGCATTTAGCTTGAATCCAGGACACTGTAAAACAAACAGTAATTAACTACATAGGGAGGTATCTCAACAAGCATACAACATTTTATTAAATTACTGTCCTTAGCGTTAACTAAATAGTTTGCAGCTTAGGTCTTCTAGTAATACTTTTTAAATTTAATTGTAATTTAATAGTAGTAAGAAGTAAATGGCTAAATGCATAAGTCTAAAACAATATTGTTAATACAACTGTATTGGCCCAAATAAAGTACAGCCTCACAGATAATACGACCAGAGAATTTTTAAAGTGTTTTATGTGAAGTTTTTCAAATATACCTCAAGTTAAGAACTTAATAAATAGGAAACAGTTTTATTTTTGTTTTATGAAGCTTCTTCTCATTCCCTTTTTTACTCGAGACACAAAGGAAGCCTTCTTTTCTGACTTAATCACGCTTTTCTACACAATCCCTCACTTGCGGATCTGCCATAGAAGATTTTTTAATATTCGTAGGTTAGCACAGATTCTTCCACCAACTAACACTCACCTACTGAATTATGTACCAGTTCAGTGACATAGAAGGATGTAAATATCCTCTCTCTGCCCCCTCCCTCTTTATCTATCTCTCTCTTTGTTTTGACCTTAAGTTCATTATTAGACGCAATGATTCCCGACAGGTACAGTTCCAGCAAGCTACAAAATAGACCACTATAGAAATCTGCCAGTTTTTTAAATGAGAAATGTTAGGTTGCACATATAATACAAATACAGTTTTTTAGAATGACATTTTTGGGAGAAAAACATCACACTATATTCGAGCCAATAGAGTAATCATTTTATCTATTTATAGGAGTATGCGAGTATAGTACATTCACGACCATAGTTTACTTTGATGACAGCTCAAAAAGTTACTAGAAATAATCCTTTATGTATCTCTTCGCTAACAGCTAACATCCGTCACTTTGGATAGTTATGTAATGAAAGATATGGTAATGTATGAAAATTATAGTTAACCACAGTAATTTAAGCCAATATTATTTATATTTATTGAGTTCGGGCACAACGCTTATTTATAGTTTTATTCCAGTTAAAAAAAATTATTATTCACAGCACTTTCACAAAAGGTCTAACGAATTCAGCTTCAAAATAATTAAATTTATTTTCTCTTTTCCAAGTAAATATGATGCCTGTATTAAAAGGTATGCATGTATGCACTATATTACACATAATCTATAACATTCCAAAAGAAGCGTAAGTACTTTTAATGATGTTTAAAATATTGTTTCGAATTTGGTAAAAAGAAATTATTAAACATATTGAAATAGTGTAAGAAAAATTAAGTCTACGTTATTTTTAATTAGGGCTGGGCCAATAAGCTCGTTTGCAGGTATTTTGTTGCCGATACCCGATGTTGATTTAGTTTTGTTTTTTTCCAATCTTACAAAAGTGTACAGTAACAATAGTCAAAAACAAGAGTTATCTGATTTTGCAACTTTTATACTTTTCATGACAACCACAAAAACAGAAGAAGAAAAAATGCCATGAAAGGAATTTCTAGATATCTTTTTATTGAAGTATAAATAAAAGTATTCCCAGGCAGTGAAAAGTTTTGTCTTTGCTGTTTCTTATACTATTAGTTCTCAATTTATTAAATGATCAATTTACTAATTCTCAGTTAAACAACAAAATAACTAAACTATTTACATCTGCGGTAAATTGGTACTTAGACATTACACTTGAACGCACTCTAGAACTGATCTCGGGGAGCGCTCAGTGAGCGAACGATCGAATAGATCTTGGAGCGTAAAATAATTGTCATGCAGACGTCACACACCATGAAGAAAAGAAGAAAACATGATTAGTGAACGCGGTTCTGTGCAGCTAGCCCCTATAGTAAGCAATAGCACAATAATGATACATTATCTTGGACGCATTCATTGTTTTTGCTGTGTGAATAAGTTAGGGTTTTGTAAATCAAATATAGTTTAGTTAATTCAACCAATGAAAAAAATAGGGGGTAAATAGAATATAAATAACTAAAATCCAAAATAAAAATGATTTAAATAGAAAGAAAAAATGCTGTGCAAATGCGTGGGCTTCAACTCATGCTGAAAAATATAGGTAATATTTCATATTAGGTTGGTATACAACTTGTATTCAATTAGAACTACGTTACTTGTAGCTATAATATGAATTTTTTTATAAAACCACAACAAATAAAATCATACTGGCCCACCTTTTGTTTTTATAGAGTTACTTAAAGAAATCTGTGTCTAATATATTTACCAAGTATTCGTAATTTGAAATAAGCCTTAAGGTAAATAAAATTGAATGGTTTATTATGTTTAGAATGCTGGTTTTGCTGTTTATTATAAAATAAAATACCTAACGCAGAATTAAATAATTTTTGTTTGCATGCAAGAGACTATATTTAAATATTTTTGTTTGAAATATGAATAATATTTTCATGATTTGAGAATGTAAAATATATCTATTATTTATAGATTTTGAATTATCGGTGTAAAATATCGGAAAGATAAGAAACCGACTATACTTGGCCAAATGTGCCAATATCAGCCGATAAGTAAGATCAGTTCTCGGCATTGGCCCGGCTCTATTTTTAATGTAAAATATAACATGCAATTAAAAAACTTAACTTCTATAACAAAACAGTGATCTTTTACAAGTGCCCATAACCTAAACATGTGATTTTTGAACTGTCATCCAGACTATCATGAACAGACTCCTAGTTGAGTTTTGAGTTGAGTTTGAATGAAACCATTGAGTTTTGAGTTGAGTTTGAATGAAACCATTGAGTTTTTTTTCAAGTTTGAGTAGTATAAAGAATTATTTGTACAAGAAATATTTCAAGTTGAATTTCTGTAATAGATCCATGCTTGAACCATAAATAAGTAAAAACATTTATTTTTTGGAACTAAATTTTTATGTGAAAGAATTTATAATCACACAAATTCGAATTTTCAAACAAATTTAATATGTGTATATTTTTTTAAATTAGATAAAATGAAATATTGAGAAATTCTTTTTTCTACAAAATACATCCCAAATTTGAATATAACTAAACAAAGAAGAATTTTCAAGAAAAAGATCAAAATTTCTTAGTACTAAAGTTGTTCAAGTTTTGAAAAAATCAAATCAGGACTTCTGGATTTATAGTGAAGAACTTTAACCACCAAACCACAGAGGTAAATAAATGGTATGGGGTTTAGTTTTTAGTTTTGTTTTGTAATTAATTATTTCTAAGCCACAAATATTCAAAATTTGAAAATAACCATTTGTTTCAAATCATGATCTAAAATATGTTGTTATGCTCCATTATCAATTTTCCTCAAGAGTTCGGAGAGTTGGAGATTTCAGGGACACATTATCATAATTTAAATTCTCTATTAGTAAATTTAAAGAAATTATAGGTGGAAGAATGGTGGAAGGATAGAGGAAGATGGAAGCATTTTACTTAACTGACTCGGCCACAGGTGAGAAACAGTTGATGATGATTAGCGAGTTTATGATAAGGGGCTGTTCTTAAATTTCTTAAGGCTTTTTAATTAACATTAATCCCCTCCTTTCCCCCACAAGGTGCCGTAAGATTTTCTGTCCCCACCCTTTCCCCCTTTATCTTAAGTGTTTTTTTTTAAGATGTTTTGAATTAGATTATTTAAATTGCTTACTTATTTTTAAACATAAGGATTGGTAGTAAAGCATGTAAATGAAATTTTAGCATACTTTAATTGTGTTGGTATCTAGTAACATTTAAGCAATATTAATGTTACATAACAGACATGCGAATCTTCTTTGTGTTGTAAGCCCGAGTCAGCAATCCACATGTAAACAGTTTGTAATAATATAGCAAATATGTTATTACTATCAGCTGAATTTGTATATAGATACACATCAAGTGTTGTGGGCCTTAGCAAAAACAATTGAAATAAAGAGACATTTTCTAAATATGAGGATTGTTATTATTATTATTAGCACCGCGTCTTACTACCCGTTCGGGTTATACGCACTTACGCTAATGTGTAATGGTAGGGTGATTGTGAGATGAAATGAAGGACCTACAGTTTAACGTGGAATCCGAACCACGGTGGAGGCCTGGCATTCCCCACATTCACAAGATGCAGGGTTCCTACAGTATTTGTAAAAATATTCTCCCTGACTTTTCCCTGACTTTCCCTGATTATTTTCCCAAGTTCCCTGACCAATTTCTCATAAAATTTCCATTATAACTTTACGGTACTATACACGTGAAAATATTAATTTAAATAAATTTATTTCGGCCTCCTCCCCCTTACAGCCGACCTTGCCTCACCTCTCATGGAAGAATAAGAAAGCAGACATCTTGCCAATCAGTTGAGGGAAAATGATGGAAAAATAATCCCTATCAAAAATTTGTAACAAACTTGATTCCCTTTGGTATCATGTGCAGAAATACGTATTAAATAACAGGCCACTAAGAACATACTAAAGAGTTTGGTATCATTACAGTTTTATTTTACCTAAACTGTACATTTCCTGAACTGAATAGCTTACAACAGGAACTCTGTCTGCTTTCATATTATTCATGTCTCAAGTCAATTTTATTTTTATTAAAATTATCACTATAGTCATACAATAAGAAACTATGTTATATTTAATAAAGTGAAGCTTGCTTCTTCTTCAGTTCTTGCAACTCCACGTCTATTGCTTCTCGTTTCTCTTCAGTTGCCATCATTAATTTTTTTCTTTCTCCTTCTAAATCTTTAACTTGTATATCTAATTTCCTCTTTTCTGCCTTCTTCTTGTCTTTTTCACTTTTTTCTTGCTTCTTCATCTCTAAGTATTCATGATAGCGTTTCCGAGCACCTCTCACGTAATCCAACATCTTTTTGCTAATGTGTATATTTTTAATCCCTCCTGCTTCTTGTATCTCATCATGATGTGACGCTGTGCAATGACTGTCTTTTCATGCATGTTTTCAACCAGTAAAGATTTATTGACTGAAAAACCACCTTCAACAGTTGCATTCCCATGCGACAAGACAAGGCAAATCTTTATTACTTCCCAAAGATGTTTGTAGTTTGCTTCTCCTATTAGAAAGCTACAATAAATAGTGTCAAGTCCTACTTCATCACTAAACTGATCACAAGGACGAAATATTTCTTGAAGCTCAGATTTTTTGAGGTTGCAAAAATGCAAGTATTCTTTCTTGGCATTTTCAGCCAGAACATCATTTATGATGTTGGCATGGTTGAGTTCCTCCAAAAGAAAAGAAAATCTCTTCTGGGCCAGTTGAGGTGAATGTTGAATAACACAAGGATCCAATGAAGACAAACCTCTCACAGCTTTCTGTTTTAAGGGACTTTTTTCTTGTAGTTTTGCAATCATGGTGGTTAACATACTGCGGCACTCATGTATAAATTCTAATTTTTGTCTTTCTGTTACTGTGATCGCAGTTTCTCCTAACAAACGTTTTGTTGCAAATCCTATATCAATATTTTTGCTAAGGATCAAATTTTCTGATTTTTTTGTGTCAATAGACAGTAACTTTGGACCCGTGCACTTCATAAGATCAGGTTTCACACAACGATTCATAAGGTATCTTAGAAGTTTCTCTACAGCTTCAAAAAGATATGGAGTCATTGGTTTTGATGTCTGGAACCGTTGCAGGAAAGGCTGACATTCATCTGCAATTGTCTTGAAGAACGCTAGTTTACACTTTAGGAATGGATCACAGGCTGCTCTTTTCAGTGTCTCTACAGGTTTTGTTTTAGGAAGTTTTGCTTCTTTGAGAAACTTAATAACATGGTCCCAAATTTGTAATGCCCTTTGAAAGCACTTCGCATTCTCTAACCAACGCACACCACAGAACTTCAATGGAAAAGTTGTACACCCTGTCAACTGGGTGAACAATGCTCGACGAGCTGGAGAGTCAGTGAACAGGTAGTACATGTGACGTAATAAGCTACTTATATCCCAATCAACAGACTCTACTCCTGTTCTCAAGGAACCATGAACAACATGAAGCCCACATGTTCCCAGATTTAGCAAACTACATACTTCATTGTCTGTTACAGATTTGAGGTGTTCCTGAAGAAGTGTTATAAACTTTAAATTGACATTTGGGCCATCCATTGACACTTGTATCAACTTAGAGAGTGGAAGAGGAGAAATACCATCCAGAAAATGCTTCAGTAATTCTTCAGCAGTGCTCCTATCGAAAAACACACTGTTTAAGTAACGACTGATGACTTTATGATTTTCCTTGTCCCAGAATCTAATTACAATGTCCATCTGTCCTCTTTGAATAACTTTATTCAATGCCTCATCAAAACAAATTACAAAGTTGTTACATGATTTTAGGCGGTCCAGTAAATTATTATGAAAGAATGGAGCCAAGCCATGCACAATGAAGTATGCAGCCTTGTCTCCACCAAGGGTAAAGGCATTGGCAATGGAACACTCGGGAAACATCAATTGAAAAATTGTACTTAAATTATTGCACGAATTGAAAGACATTTTTTTGTCAACAACTTGCATAGCCCAAATGACTTCCGCCTTAGTTATATCATCTTTTATAACAAAAGTGTTATGGTTTCTTTGAGGCACTACACTAATTTCACTTTTAGCAACAGCTTCCTTCTGCGACGTTACGATTTTCGATGAAACAGAAAAACTCTTCGAGCAACCAGCAGAATCATCACTAGGTAGAATGTCTTTGTGTGCCAGAGATTCTCTTGAAACTGGGGAGCTCGATGAACCTGAATCACTTGACTTTTTTGAAAAAAAAGTCAACAGAGAGCGTTGATTTGTCAAAGTTTCAAGAGTTTTGATATGAGTTGGTCCTTTTGCATGGGAAGCTAATGCTTGCTTTCCCATATTACTTAAGTTTATAATTTTTTTGCACACTTTACAAAATGCCTGCAGCTTATTACTTTCAACACCACTTATCCAGTATGAGAATTCAGGAAAATGGTCTGGGCTTAGCCAGAGCTGGCTAAAAACGATTTTTTTGTTAGACATTGCTGGTGTAGTCTAATCAGTCCTGGTGCACTGTATCAAACTATAACGATGACAAACCTTGAACAAGAACAAAAACAAGTGATCACTAAAGTTAAAAGAATTGTCATGTGCAGGCTAGGAGACCTCTGCGTTCACATTCTGAAATAAAATGCTACCAAAACTTGTGTTAGGGCAAGTTTGAGCATGGTAAGTGCCCCTCAGCTTTCTTCATTGGGGCAGTGGCTTATGACGCAGTAAATAGAAAAAATATTTTCTTTGTTTTTTCTAAGTGTGACATGAAGACATGAATTGTCATTTCCCTGACTTTCCCTGACCTTTTTAAAGCTTCCCTGACTTTCCCTGACTATTATTTTTTTCCCTGACTTTCCCTGACTTTCCAGAGCGTAGGAACCCTGAAGATGTCTATGAGGATTGAAACTAGTTCAGTAGGTGGGGGCGTAGATTATACTCTTACCCCAGTCCAATGCAGATTTAAATTCACTGATATAAGCATACAGCAGGACTGTTTGGCAAATGACTGTCTTTGGCTAGTGACTCTTTTTAGACTTAACCAATTATAACCGACATATTTTACAATAAATTCAATAAAACTCCAGGTTGACTATTTTCAAAGCTCCCTCCGATAATCCATCCTCGCATTAAGGCCATCCTGAAAACTGACCCATAGGATGGAGACAAGGACAGCAACAGTTGCAATAAAGTTATGCGTAACACATCATAATTAAATTAAATTAAAGTGAAATTTTATATTTAATATATTTATTTTCTGACAAATCAATTTTTTTTTAGATTTTGTGTCACCATAAACATTGATTAACAAATCCTGACTTTCGCCCTTTGTAAGAAAACATAAGAATATACCCAACCCACCATCCCCAAAAACCCTTATATAATTTTAAGGACAGGCCTGAAGTGTAGTTTCAACAAAAGTAGTTTAATCACGGTAAAATTAATTAACCAGATGAAAATTTACTCAAAAAGGCAATTTATTTTTGTGTAAAGAAATGTTGATGTAGATGAGATTATATCTTACCCTGATTCCAGAGATCATGAGTGTGATGTGATAGAAATCTGGAGTCAGAAACGCCCTGATTGTTGAGCCATCCCGCACATGTTCAATGACGGCTGCTATTGGTTTACCGCCACACTTGTCAACAAAGTTGCGCGGGTTGTCAACCGACCATTTAATGTCTCGGATATGCTCCTGCAATTTAACAATCAAACTTACAATCACATAGATTTATATATCCTAGTTTGTGACTAAACCAATTATTAGATTTAAAAAGTCCTTTGACTAAAAAAAAAAAAACAAGTTACCAACGGAAAAATATGTGTAAATTTCATGCTATTGTGGACAGTCCAAACGGGTTGCAAGACATGTTGCACGAAAAAAAATTGTTAATTTGCATTTAAATAAACCAAAATGATCATTATCGGCAACAACCTGAAATGATAGTTAGGTTAGGCCTAGATGCAACAAACACACTTCACTCTTCAATTATTTTTACACTTTTGCACTTATCAATTCTTCACACTTACACATTGATTTGAATTTTCCCAAATATTCCTTTTTCATATGAAGACACATATTAAAAGCACACAAAACAGATAATAATATACATTGTGTGTTTTTAATGCATCTTTTCATATGAAAAAGGAATATTTCTGAAAATTCAAAACAAATGTAAATGTGGAAGTGTGAACAAGTGGGTAGTGTAAAAGTTTAAGAAGAAATGAAGAGAGAAGTGTGTTTTTCTATCTAGGTCTAACCTAACTATCCCTTCAGGTTGGCTTACTTCACTAGCAATAATTACTTTTAAGTTATTATACAGTGTTTCTACACTGTCTTATATATTTCTAAGCCATTTGGGTTATACACTTATGTACTAATTACACAAATAAGGATGAGGAAGATTGAATATAAAGGATGTACCCAAATTGTGTAGAAGGAGATTGGAAAATCATTTAGGGAAAAATCACCCTCAGTACACCTGACCAGGATTCAACCTATATTTCCTTGTCGTCTGCAGTCGAGTCTATTGCGAGAGTAGTGCTTTAGATCATGAGACCACCAAAGTGGTTTATGATATATTGAACAATCCAAAATACCACACCAAACTTTAAATGTCTTTATATAGTTATTTTAGCATGCTAAGTAAAAGTTGGTAAAATTGTGTTAAGAGAAATATACCCGTGTTTATATCATAAATGGATCGAATCCACTATTTTATGAATCAGGGTCTTCATTTTACCTTTTAATCTTGAATTCTAATCAAAAACAAATTTATGAAAATAGTAATATAACAGAATAATAGAAAATTGTAATAGCCTAGTAGGTAACTAAATGTTAACTTAAAAGAAAAAAAAAAATTTTTAGTAAGAAACATAATAACCAGAATAGCTTGGAAGAATATAATAATTAATTAGCAAATATAATTAAAATAAATATATTATATGAGTAAAAATAAATAAGTGAATATATGTATAATGTGTAGGAACAAGATCGCAAAGGAGACCAAAGAAGGTGTTGAGAGGATCAGATTACAAAAGTGTGAAAATGGGAGGAGAAGAATGAAAAAACTTTAAAGAGGAAGAGTGGTGTAAGGATAATGGAAGGAGGAGGCATTTTACTATAATGACCCGGCCATGGGCTGTAAACAGTTGATGATGATGATGATGATGTATACAATATTATTCAAATAGCAGCTCATATACCTATTCATTAAAAATACTAGTTCATTAGATTCTTGTTCAACACCTTAGCTCAATCAGTGTCTGTCTACCGAGCTAATGGTCCCGGCTTCAATTCCTAGCAAAAATGTACCATTGTTGGGGTGTGAGTTTCCACTTTCACAGTGATGAAGCAATGGTAGAGAAGCTGGATGTTGTCTGTTATAGATTAAAGTTAGTTTATAAGTCATGTGCTGATATAATCACTCAGTTCAGAAACCTCAAATAAATGAAAAAAATTGTATATTCTCTGAAATGTTATTGATATTTTTTTTATAACAATTTTATCATAACATGCATGTATTTATTTATTTTTTAGCACCACCTCTTATTACCCGTTTGGATGTCCTAATTACACTAATGGGTTAGGGATTAGGAAGGTTTAATTGAGAGGAAGTGCACCTGCATTTGCACAGAGGGAATGTGTAAAATCATGTAGAAAAAAAACTCAGTGCACCCAACCAGAATCGAATCCCGATCACCCAGTCTTCAGCATATATTTAATTAATACTTAAATTAATGATTTGGGGTCTGGTTATTAAATTGTTGTAACTAGGCCTATAGTATGTTAGGGATTAATCCCCAATAAGCATTATCAAAACTCTAAAACAAATTACAATTCAAAATTTAAAAAAAAAATTAATCTCAACTTTCAAATAGCCTTTCCATAGTGATTAAAGGATCTCATCCCTAGTCTACTATTATATCAGAGGAAAATCGCACCTCCCTTACTACCTGTTTACAAACCAACTAATACAAACAAAATAAAATATTTTAGGTACCCACTTGCATGAGGAATCAAGTATCTACGTGTAGAAGGGTTAGTCTCTTTTATCACCCAACCATAGAGTTATTGTAATTTATTATAAACAATTTCAAGTAAAACGCATACTTGTGCACCAGAAGTTGCCCATTTTCCTTTGCCTGCAGATTTGGCAGCATCTTCCAATTCGATAAGTCTTTGAAGCTCTGGACCAGCTCTTACACCTTCACGGCGCACAGACACTAACCCCTCTGATATAAGTGTTTCTGTTAGATTCTCCGCTGTTGCTATATCTAAACAAAACAATACCAGAAACCTAGCAATGAGGTTCCAATCGGATGGCAATGGCAATTATTATTTTTAAAACAAACCTTTATTATATTATCAGTAGCGGTCTTTATTTAAAAGTTTAGTTTGTGTATTAACTAAAGAAAGCACATGCATGTGTGTAGGTGTGCATGTGTAGTGTATGGATGTGTGTGGGTGTGCTGTGGGTGTAAATGAGGGGGTGGGTGGACGTATGTGCTGGGTGGGTATTCGGATGGATGGGTGGATGAATAGATGGGCTGGATAGTTATGTAATGGATATACAAGGGTGTAAATGAATACATGTTACAAACTTCTAGGGTACGTAGGGGTTCCAAAGTAGACCAACTTTCAATAAGGAACTTATGTCCAAGAACTCGCCGTTTTGCATTATGGGTCCAACTCCAACTCATACAGTGTTTGACAGGGTTTTTCAACTATTGCAAGAAACAGTAACATTCACAGTCAACAGGTTAAACTGCAGGTCTGGGAAGACCTGCTGTACTGCAGAATTTGAAGAAGTCCTTCAAGGGGTTAAAGAGATCCCCTCCATTAGATGTGACATGGATGTTAAACCTATGAGCATCTGGCAGGTTCTGTATGAACAACAGCTCAACCCCGACCATCAGCAGTGTGTTCAAGCAATGAGTCCAGCCGATTTTCCACAATGAGTTTACTTTTCTCACTGGCTAGTGCAAAGTTTCCTGTTGCCAGTTGAATTTCCATGGATTGTTATGTTTACCGATGAAGCTTCGTTCCCTAGGAGGGAAGGAATTTTCAACTCCAGAAACAGACATGTTGGGGACGAAGAAAGCCCTCTAACAACAGATTGGCATCAACATGTGGGCTGATATTATCGACGGTCCATTTATTTGATATTCCTGCAAGAAGTATTGCCAGAATTGTTGTAAGACGTACCATTATGAATTGGTCAAAAGTTGTGGCTGCAACACAATGGTGCACCACCACTCTTTTCACCTGCCGATCGAGACTATATCAACCAGGTATTTGGGATGAATGGATTGTTCAAGGGGACCAGTAGAATAGCCTCAATGATCCCCGGACTTAACTACGCTAGACATTTTCCTGCGAGGCCACATGAAAAACCTGGTTTACAAAACCCCTGTTGAAAATTAGGAAGATCTACTCGCATGCATTCTCGCTGCGGGGAGAGAAAACCAAAAGAGGCTGGACATTTTTAAAAGCGTGTACCAGAACCTGCTTCGCAGGTGCAATAGTTGCATTGCAGTTGGTGGACATCATTATGAGCAATTATTGTAGCAATCTGTTATGGCAATTCTTAACATTTTTGAGTGTAATGTAAGCAAATAAAGTATTATGAGAATTATTATTACTGAACATACCTACAGTTCTAGTCTGTAAAACGCAAACAGTGAGTTTCCAGACACAAGTTCCTTATTAAAAGTTGGTCTACTTTAGACCTACTACATACTCTAGAAGTTTGTAACATGTTTTCATTTACATTATGTATGTGCTGGGTGAGTATGTGGATGGATGAATGGGTGGATGGATGTGCTGGGTGAGTATGTGGATGGATGAATGGGTGGATGGATGTGCTGGGTGGGATGGATGTGGATGGATGAATGGGTGGATGTATGTGCTGGGTGAGTATGTGGATGGATGAATGGGTGGATGGATGTGCTGGGTGAGTATGTGGAATGGATGAATGGGTGGATGGATGTGCTGGGTGGATGGATTAATGGGTGGATTGTATGTGCGTGGGTATGTGGATGGATGAATGGGTGGATGGATGTGCAGTGGGTATGTATGTGGGCGTTTTGTTGGTGTAGGGTAGGTGGGCTGTGTATTTGAGGGGGGTGGGTGGGTGAAGGGAGGTGGATGGGGTCATGCGTGTATGTGAGGGGAGGGATTTAAGGAGGGGGTTGAAGTTGTGGTGTGTGTGTGTGTTCATGAGTTTTATATTTATTGAAAAACATTTCCATGAATTTTAATCCTATTTAAAGCCCCAATTTAAATCCTTCCCAATACCAAACAGGATGAATAGCCAAATGAAAGCTTGTCACTTAACAAGTTTATCTAACAAACAATAAATGTAATATCAATGAAAACCAAAATTGCATGAAACTGAAAATTTGATTTATTTTACTTGCAAGTTATTAGGCCATAGGAAAGAATATGTTCTTCCCCTCCGGTAAGCCTATGTATCATCCTATAATAAAAATAAAGCAACTCCAAACCATTTCTGAGAAAGAAACAAACATGTTGAGCAGAATAGAACACGCAACTCGTTGAATATCCACTTAGATATCAGTGCTTTAAATAAATATGAACATGATTTTGAGTGAGGTGGGTGAATTTTCATAATAAATAAGGTCAATACTACCTTCATAAAAATAATTACTTAGGCTACACACTTCAACTAAAATAATGTGACTATCATAAAAATAATCTTATAATCTAAATTTTATTTGAATACCTAGTCCATAAGGGTCTTTTACCCAAATACTCTTTCTTAAAAAATTATCTTTAGACAGCAAAAACACTTTAAAACAGCTTTATTAATCATAATTAACAATTTCTAGTACCCATTCGACAAACCGAAATTTTGAAAAATTGGTTTTGAATTAAACACCAATTACCTACTTTAATTGTCTACCTGACAGGATAATGAGGTAGTGTTAGTTAAATTTAGGTAGAACGATCTAACCTGAAATTAAACCCAAAAGTTAGAGTAAGTCTACTTTTAGGGGAAAGTTTGAAAACTTTCCACTGAAACATTTTTTTAAAGTTTTTTATTATTATAATTAGTTTGCCTTGTGTTATTAAAATTACAAACTAGAACCAATAAACCAAACCTTATATTCAATGCCTCATTAAACACAGAGATTAGGCTAAGTTAGGGCCACCTGGGTGTAATTAATTTAGGCTAATTCATTAAAAAGGTGAAGAAGGTAAACTATTTTATTTTTTTAAATCAAAGTTGAGTAATATTAATGTCAGGTGCCAAAGTGCATTAACCTAGTTGTGATTATTATTTTGAAGTTATTGTCCTATCTAGGCCCTACTCAGTATTCCAAAGGATTTTCATACAAGGCCTCCAAGTCTACAGAATAGAGTGGAATGTTAAAAAAAATCAATAACATAATGTTGATGTCTACTAAAACTTGGCTCGCACAAAGTAACTTGCCTTCAAAAGTGAAATAGACATTTAAATTATAGTATACAAACCTTTTCCAATATATATAACACCATATTCTCTTGTTGTGTTTGGTGGTTTCTCAACGGTAAACAATACATCTTCACCAATTATTTTCTTTCTTAGAAACTCTCTTGCTTCCCATGCATATGGTTCATCTTTGGTCTCTTCAGAGCTATAAAACAATTTAAAATGCAATGAAATAAGAACAGTAATTATGTGTGCCTTTGTATTTTTTTTATTCAAACATTTTAAATTTACTATCTTAGTAAAAAAATATAAAAATTTTCTTACTTTCCAATAGCTCTTCGAGCCAACTTGGGAGCAGTGATGTTGGACAAATTTATTTGTTTCTCTGGAGGTGGACCCCCTTTCGGAACACCCCTAATAATAACGGAGTCTCCGGAGAGAACCTAAAGTAAGACAAAATATACTTAATAGCAAACAATATCATACATATCCATATGTGAAAGTGTCCATATTCCTAAAGATGAACGCGTGCCAACAAGTCACAGCTGATATACTTATGGTCCAGCATTGTAAATAACTTTAAATTTATAGGTATAATGAACACAAATATTACATAGAAAATTATATATTTGAATAATTATGTATTTAGACCATACTTGTTTAACGATTCCTCGTTTAGGTTGTGGTTGTGGTGGAGTACTCATGGTGCTTGGCCCATGCAGAGGTGTGCACTGTGTAGAAAAAGGTCAGTCACGTGATGTCAGCCAAGTCTTCTAAATCGTTTAAATTCTGAAGTTTATAAAAGTACGAGTTTTGTATATTTTAATATTGTATTTTCATTATTATTATATCGCTAAGAAAATTCATAAATACTCATTCAAAAATTAACTATATGCAAAAGTAGTATTTCGTATTGATGATGTGGCAGAAGGAATATAAATTGTACCACTCCATTCAAACAAAATTTTCTCTCACTTCAATAATACTTGAATGATGTACTTTTATCTATTCTTGAATGTACATATAAGGCTAACATTTACGACCTCTGTTGTCTGCTCAACATTGTAAAAGAGAAATAAATATTTTCGGGTATTCTTCCTTCTTACACACATTCAAGCACTGAAGCAATTTAAGGGTGTAGGTCTCAAAATTAATAATATAATAATTATATATATTAGTTGATCTTCTTAAACAAAACTTGGATCAGTGTATTAAATATATATTAAATGTCTATTTTAATCACAGTGTTTACTCTAAGTTAGAAATTTTGGCATCTAATGGAACAATTTTAAGAAAAACTAAATGATGCAAAGATTTCATATTTGTAATATTAGAAGTATTTGAAGAGGTTTATTAATTGAAATAAATATATATTTCAATGAAACTTCAATTAATAGCGTAAAAAATTGCCAAATAAATACAATATTAAATTAATTATTTTGTAAACTTAAACGAGTGTAATAAATGAATAAATTAAATCAATTAGTGCTGACAGCTTTTAACTTTATAATGCTACTTCATTCAGATTAATATTCAATCTGAAACTCATGAAAACTGATACGAGCTGAGGTGCTTCATATTTTGCCCCCTGATGTTGAAAATATAACTGATACAACCCCGCAATACCCGAAACAGAACGGCCTGGTCTGAGTAGAACAAACAACTCATCCCTTTTCACCCCAAGTCACTAGCGGTCAGTACTTGAAACCATAAATATGTCGCCAGTGATTTTGGCATGTTTGTGAAGCTTATCACCCTGAACCATCACAATCTCTCTTTAGGGATTGTTACCTGGCTCTCCACCGTTTTAAAGTTAGTTTAGCAAGTGCGACATTAAACAAAAGGATTTTTTTCAGTTTGGATGAGTGTAATTGCATTTAATGTCTTTAGGAATGAGTGAAATGTATTAATTGTGGAAAAATAATTTTTATTATTTTAAAAAATGGCCCCGAAAAAGTTTAAAGATGGCAGAAGGTATGTAAAATGCAAAAGGAATAAGCACCGTGGGAGTATATCCCAAGTGTCACCAAGACGCACAGAAGAACCATCACTAATCTCTTCAAACTTGTCAAAGTAGTCTCTGTGCTTTGCAGTGGCGGCTCGTCACTTTAGAAGCTGGAGGGCGCAGCCTGTTTAATTAATAAATTATTTCTAAATAATATATTTAAAAGAAGACACAAATTTCGGAATATGTTTTGCTAAATATTCATTTAGTTAAACTCAAAAATTAATATCACAAACAAGATGGAAAGATAAAAAAAAACTTCCTCTAAAGGACGTGGATGTGTTGTAGAAAAATTGCAGCTGTGTAATGTGCATAAATATATAGGTATGTATGTTTTCACTTTGTTCCATACAAAATTCAGGACATGGCCAACCTAATGAATTCAATTATCTTTTTTGATCAAGAGTTAATCTTGCAATATTCGTTGTCTTAAGCGCTTGAATTGAACTATTCATATTAAGCCTAGTTACAAAAAGTATTAAAACATATAACTCAAATAAACATTATCCTAAAATAGCCCTACATAATATTATTATAAACACACACGCCACACACATCCTCAAGATGCAGGATGACGGACAACAATTATTGCTGGTTCACGCTATACACTTTTCACAAATTACAACCTTAGGGCGCGTAAGGGAGTGCGCCTTCAAAAGAAGATTAAGCAATGCTAGCTATAGCAGGAGGGGGACAACGGTTTAAGGGGAGGGAAGGTTTGGTCTTACTATGTCAGGCGCTGACCGTAGCGCGCCTGAATGCATGCCATTTGATGATAAGAGGTGAAGAGGTGCGAAGGTTTGGTTTCACAATATCAGGCGCCGACCGCATGCCATTTTAAAAACATTGCCTGCTATTACTTAAACCAAAAACATATTTTTCTTGAAACTATTATGGTAAGATAAAATTGTCATGAGAGTGCGAATAATAACTTTAAAAGGAACTGGGGATTCGTGGGAATGGGGGGCGCGCGCCTCCGCGCCTTAGGGACGAGCCGCCCCTGGTGCTATGTCATATTGCTGGAAGCCCCACTATCCATGGTCCAAGTATTCTCATCAGAAAAAGAAATACATGCATTTTCTTCTTCAACATTAAAGGCAGAAAAATTCGACTGGTCAGCTCTGCCTTTATCAGAGACTGGTCGATTTTTTTTCTCACTCCGGCAGTCACGGGCAAGGTGGCCTTTACGTTGGCAGTTATAACAGGTAAGTTTTCTAATGGTTTGGTTACTTTGTTTTCCTGCTTCATAAAATCGTGGTTTATGTCCACGAGATTTAGTTTCTCGGTTAGCTATAGAAGCTAAAGCAGTTTCTTGCTCTTCCCCCTTAGTCAGGTTCGCTTCTTTATCAATCAGACGGGATGTCAAATTGGCTATGGTTTGTTTGTCCTCACTCATGGAAAGCCAGACCTGTCTGAAACTCTTATATTTCAAAGGTAGACTACTCAAGATCTTGGTCATGATAGCTAGATCGCTGACTGAATCTCCGACCTCTTTTATTTGTCGGGCAAGAGCTTCCACTTTGGCGATGTGTTGAGCCACTGAATCAGCCGAGCTCCATTGATAATGATAGAAACGCTCATGTACTATCATTTTATTTGTTTCTGATCGTAAATAGAATCTAGTTTGCTTAGAATTTCATAGGAAGATTTACAATTTTCAATCAAAGCAATCTGACTGAGCTCAATAGCTGAGGTAAGGGTAAACATAGCTACAACGTCCCTTTGTTGCCATAGATCGATTGCCTTATTTGCATTTACAGTAGGCATAGATTCCTCACCTTTTGCGATTTTGAAAATACCTTTGGTGCGACAATTGATATGTCAATCTTTTCTGACATTTTGACTAAAGTTCATGGTTAAGATCAAGGTCTATTCTTACAAAAACAGATTATATTAAGTAAATAAACTTATTTGCGTACAATTACTTGAAACTTCACTTTTTAGTTTAACTGATAAACATAAATTTTCCGTGAGAATGTTCACTTAAATATTATGACACTAAACTTAATGTGCTCATGAAAAACAACTTTCTTACGACATTAACAGCCACGGCAGCATGGATAACTCGAGCAACATAAACTACGAAACTGATTCGTTTTATCCTTAGAGGTCCAAAAACTCATTAGGAACTAATCCTGGGCCCATAACCTATTGAAAGCGTTTAGGAAAAATTATAGATTGTGATAATTCTTCAATTCTTACAACAAAACAAAACACAGAAACTATTCACAAAAACAAAGATTCTCTTGAGTTGCCTTAGTTAACAAGATTACCACCAGAGTGAAACAAAGTACAGCCTGGGTATTTAGGCGCGAATTACAATATTCTGACAAAAACAACTAGTTGCGCCAGCGCAAGTTTCAAATATGTTCCAAATCCCTATTCACTAAAGGAGCAGGCGCAATTTGAGAGCAAAGTTGCGCCTTTTATTTGCCACCACTCAAGAGTAGGCTTAACTATTAAATCATGACTGTCACTTCAATAAATTTAAATGGCGGCATATTGTATTGGCCTAAAATACAATTAGTTACATGACTGTACTCCAATTAATAATTAATTAATTAAAATAACAAAACGTATGTCAAGCACAAAATTTGTTTCAATTTAGACAGTGGTAACAAAACAATTACGTACCTTTTATTGTTGGATTTTTACATTAAAACAACACAATGGCATTTCTTGCATTGTTATAAAACAAAACTATGACTGTGTAATCTTCGTCTAGATCCAAAGAGGTTTGTATTCCAAAGTCCAAAGACATCTTGTCACTAAATATGGCAGTTACAATAACTTTAAAATAAGTTTTAAAGTTTCTATAAACATTAATGTTTTATTAATGGAACTTAAACTTTAAACTAATAATATAAATAAATACAAAATAATGTACTATTATTGTTTTTCTAAAACATCCAGAAAGAGGTCGCTTCTAATTCTATAGCTAGTTTATGAGAAAAATGTTTAAAAATCTATGTATATGCTGTCGTTTTCATTACAGATTTAAAATAAAGTAGCCTTGACTTTGGAAGTAAAGTCTTCACAAGGATTGGTCGAAAAGAGAGCAATTGATGACGTTTATGATGACGTCACCCTATTCCTGCCACCAGTTTGCGCCTTGTTTAGTGAATACGGAAATGGCGCAAATAAATAAGGCGCATCTTTGGGAGCATCTTGGGTGCAAAGTTGTGCCATTTCTATACTTGCGCCGGAGCAGATTTTCTCCCGTTAGTGAATCCAGGCCCTGAAACATATATATTAAATATGAAAGTGAGTATAAGAGTATTGATATCGTAGGCTTCATTTAGACTAGGTATATATAATAAATTTTTATTAGTGAGTTTCAAATCACTTCTAATTTATAGTGTCCCCATCGCCCTCCCCCCACCCCAAAGTCTGAAAGCCAGGCACGTCCATAGCTGCACGA